>JAMDHS010000069.1:25000-114603 GCA_029717555.1 Peribolospora baueri | reverse complement strand
GAGTAGGGAAGTCCTCCCTGACATAGAGCTACCTCACCATCTCTTCTAAGCCTGGTCGTCCAAACCGCATTCAGCACGCCTGGTAGTTTGGAACTGACCACCTCCTCCACTTCCAAACCGTATCGAAGCATCTTAAAACTACTTCTCGCACCGCGCCCACACGCTGTGAAGATCTGAGGCGTGTCCGCGCCCGGGAGAACATTGAGGACTTTGGCGTCGAGAATGGGATCGAGCGCGGGAAGCTCGTCGGCCAACAAGAGGTTGTCGAGAGGGCGGGGGGTGAAGAGCGGCGGCGCTGGCGGAGGGTCTAGAGCACCAAAGGACGGATATCGGCGGAAGAGAATTCGGGCTGATCGTCGTCGTCACCTAGCTTTTGGAAGGAGTACAAATACCTGCTTGCCGAATGACAAAAATGAGAAAATAAATTGACGAACACGAGGTACTTAATTGCCGAAAATAAAACGGTCGACACTCACGAGCTGCCCATCTCGCTGGCAACGAACAAGAAACCGGCACGAAGTATGCAAAGACTGGAGGTGGTATCAAAGTACTTTATCTTGAGCGCCCCGATCTCATCGTCCTCGTGCTCAATGGTGACCTTGTACAGATCACCGAACTCGGATTGTAAGAGAAAGAAAAAGGCGCCTTGTAGGAAATAGGGTGGATCAAGGTCAGAGGAAGTCGACGATGAAACGCCTAAAAAGGGCGCATTTTCATCTTGTGCATCACACTGGCAACGATCAGTGTGCCACGGCTCTCATCGACCTCCTCGAGCGGATTTCTTCTCCAGGGAATCAGCACCCGATGCGTCTCTGCTCCTTGGTGCTTATAGGTGACGTAGTCCTCCGAGCACACCAGCATGCCCGAAAACCCGTCGCACCGGTTCTGAGCTGAATGACCGCCCGGAACTTGGAGCAGCATGTTTGCCCGAGGATCCCGTGCAGCTCTCACGCCGGCGTTGCCGTAGAACGAACTTTGGGAGACGAGTTCGTTCCCGTCTCCATCCGTAGATACAGTCTCGTCATTCGAACTAGTCGTGTTCCGGTAGTCCCCGGCCCTCTACCCCGTTAGCAGCTGGCGAACGCGTCGGCGAAAGCGTTCGGTAATGAGGCAACGGATAGCTCGATTTTCCCTACCGGTGAATGCCCTTCCTCTCTCACAAACCGGCGGGCGGCCTGAAGCGCGCTCGATGTCGCCCGAGTCGGACAGGACGCTCCATCCGGCGGTGCACAACGCCTCGGCGAGGACGCGCACTCACCTCCTCTCGGTCTCACCTGGGAGACAGACTGGTGAGGCAGGCAGACGACGGCTGTCCACAGCATCCGGCCGCGCCAGTGGTGTCGAGCAGCGCGTCGACGAGTCGTTGACCGAGGACGAACGATTCGTCGACCGGCACGATGGTCGTTCCCGGGTGCTCGGCGGACCATGACGCTGCGGCGTCGGCAGATGCAAAGAAGTGGACTCGGTCGCAGAAAGCGGACCGCAGAGAGGTCCAGGACTCGGGGAAGACGACGGTCGGCGGTTCTACGGCGCCGACGTGGGTTGGGTGGATGGTGAGCCTGACGACGGCCCCGGTAGCGCGACAGCGCTATTCGACCATGGCGGTCCGATCGATGATGGCGGGGAACATCAACGTGTCCAAGGCGTGCGGATTGGCGCCGCAGGGCGGGGTGCGGGGAAGGGGGGTAGTGACGGCCTCGGACATGGCTTCGAAGGAAGGCGGTCAACAGAAGCGCGAGCGTGTGCGATGTCGAGTGGAGGGGGACGGGGATGGTGGTTATCGTGGTAGCAAGGCGAATGGACGTCAGTCAGGGTGTGTGTGCCGCCCGACGTCCGGGGAAATCCGATCGATGAAGAAGGAAAGAGGACATTTAAATTAGCGCGCTTCATTTGGCTTTTCCTCTCCGTCCTTTCCTCCGCATCGCTTCCGTTCCTCGTGCGCGGTTTTCGCGCGGCGTTTGTCCCCCTGCACAGCTGACCGACCGGCAGGCCGTAGGACACACCGAGACGACGGCGGGCGGCGGACGGGCGCGGTGGCGGGCTCAAGACATATAAAAAAATACCAGAAAAACAACATCGCTCCTCGCCTGTCTGCCTCTCCGTCTTCCCTCCTCCGCCGAGCAACCCACCGACTCAGTCGGCGACTTTGACCGACCAACCGCGTCGCCTTCCGAGCTCGATTCGTGTCGTCCGTGGTCGCCCCGCGGTCCCGATCAGATAAGATCCCCGATCCGCCAGATCGGATCGCCACCAGCCAGCTTTCTGCATCCGTTTCGTCCTCTGCCTCGTGAAGCGCCCACCGACCATGGACGGGCCCCAAGAAACACGACGCACGACGCTCGTCTGTGAGTCCCTACTCTCCGACGTTCCACTCTTCTCGGCGCTCGCAGTCCGCCGCTGCTCGTGCGTTGACACACCCAACTCGTTGCGTCGCTTTTCCATCGTCGCCTCTCCCCAGGCCCGGACATTCATTGTCCGTCGTGCGTCGCACACATCGAGGACCTCATCTCCTCGCTCCCCCTCTCCTCCGCCATCTCTCATGTCGCCGTCTCCTACGCCGACCAGACCATCACCTTCGTGCACCCCGTCGCCCCCAACTCGTCTTCCGATCCAAGTTCCCGCAAGAAGACGTTCCGATCCGCCGGAAAAGAGGATGACAGTCCCATCGCTCGACAGGTCGTGCGCGCTCTCCAGCATGGTGGCTACTCCATCGACACCGCCGACCCCGAAGGCGGTCTGACCGCCGTCTCCGCGAGCCCGGGAACGTCTCCGCCGAGCACCTCGGCCGCACAAAAAGGACTCTTCTCCACGTTCGTCGGTCGCATCGCAGACTCCGTCTCGCCGCAGCGCCGAGAAGCTCGCGCCCGCGAGGCGCGCCATCGTCTGGCTTGCACCTTGTGTCGCCAAGGCCTCGACGACCACGGATCACAGGCAGAGGCCATTGCAGGCGACGACCTTGAGGACGCTGCTCGCGCCTGCGTCGCCACTTTGGACGTCGACGGCGCCCGCGATGTGAAAACCCCCTCGGTGGATAAGGACAGGTCGGACGTGGAAGGAGAGGCGACAGCGAATGGAGACGCCACCGTTGCGTACGGGCCTTGGGTGGTAGACTTTGCCGTGGAGGGAATGAGTGAGCCGTGGGCGTCGAACCGACTTCGTCCTCATCTCACCTTCCCTTTCGCCACAGCGGGCGCTCGCTCACCGTCGGTCGCGTGGTGTCGCCCCTTCGTTAGCTTGCGCCTCTTGCGCGTCCGCCATCACGTCTTCCATCCAGTCTCTTCCCTCCATCTCCACCGTCGGCGACTTTTCCGTCAACCTGCTGGCCAACTCGGCTCGCGCCATCATCGCGGACACCGCCGCCATCGAACATGTCCGACAGGCGGTTGAGGACGCAGGCTACGGCGCAAAAGTCGTCCGCAAGGAAAGGGAGCGCATCGCCGTTCGCGCCCGTGATCCAAAGCCCAGCTGGTACCAGGTCGGCCTTTCCGTCGGCGGGATGAGTGAGTACGGTCGATCGATCTTCTGGCCACGAAGCGCTTCACCACGCTACCTCCGTTCTTCCTTTTTACGCCTTTTCTCCCCTCTAGCGTGCGCCTCGTGCGTCAGCAGCATAACTTCCTCCATCCTGTCTCTCGATCCTCACGCAGCAGGCGACACAGGGGACAGCGTTCGCTCATTCAAGGTTTTCCTCCTCTCCAACGCGGCGTCGGCCCTGGTGTCAAGCCGCGAACACGCCGAAAGGCTCCGCAGGGCGATCGAGGAGGCCGGATACGAAGCGGAGATCGTCAAGTTCGAGCCCGATCGCGTCGCCGGCGACGGCTCGCCGGAGGCCGACCAGCGGACGGCGACCATCGCGGTGAACGGCATATTCTGCAAGTGCGTCCCTCTCTCCACGATTTTCGACGCTGGGACGCCGACGTCGCTCACGCCCCACCGCTTTCGCGTTCGCGCCTTTGTGTCGCTTGCTCCCCAGGGCTTGCCCCGCCGAGATAGCGAAAGAGCTGGACCGTTTGTTTGAGGAGTATCCGGTCCAGTTCGACTTCTCCGCTTTTCGTGTAGACAATCCCGAATTCCACGTTACCTACACGCCTCATCAGCCGGCAGGGTTGACCATCCGTACCTTTCTGGACGCCGTCGCCGCCGTCTCGACGGAGGAAAACACCACCTTCACTGCCTCCCCTGTCGCCCCGCTTCGGCTCGAGTCGTACGCCCGACAAATTCGCGCGCGCGAGCTTCGGAGTCTCTCCGTTCGCTTTCTGCTTTCGGCGCTCTTTGCCATTCCGACACTTGTCGTGGCCATCATCGCGCCGCGACTTCCACAGTCGAACCGCTTCCGAACGTCGCTTATGACACCGATCGTCGGCGGAGCCAGCAAGCTCAACTTCGTCCTTTTCGCTCTCACCACTCCCGTCCAGTTCGGTGTCGGCTTCTTCTTTTACACGCGAGTCTGGCATAACTTTCGCGCTCTTTGGCGGAACAGCGGCGGCCGCAAAGCGGAGATATGGCGCCGCAGGTTGTTCATGTGGGGTGACATGAACTGGCTGGTCGCCATCGGAACGAGCGTCGCGTATTTATCTTCGCTGGCGTTCCTCATCATAGACGCCAGATCCCCCGCCCCACCCCCGGGCGAGCCGGTAGGTGACATGAGCTACTTCGATGCCAGCGTCTTCCTCCTCTTTTTCATTATCATGGGGCGCGTGCTCGAGGCTTGGAGCAAGCGCCGTACGGGCGACGCCGTCGAAATGGTAGGTCTCGACGGTTTGCCCGGCTATGTGACCGTCTACGGAATCGCTGACGCCCCTCTCTGCGCTTGCTCTACGCTTCGCGCCGCGCGTCCACCCTATGAAGCTCGGCGACTTGCGCCCCCGGACGGGCATTCTTCTCGGCAGAGACGGTCGCGGCGAGGAGATCTCCGTCGATCTCTTAGAGATCGGAGACCACGTCCTCATCCCGCCTGGAGCGTCGCCTCCTCTCGACTCTGTGCTAGCGTCAAGCCCCGAGGACTCCGTCCAGGCCTTGGACGACGCGAGCGGACGAGCGAGAGACGGGCCCGTCGGCGAGTTCGACGAATCTTCGCTTACGGGAGAGTCCAAGCCTGTGGGCAAAAAGGTCGGGGAGATGGTTTACGTGGGCACCGTCAATGCCTCCAGAACGTCGGTCGCCGCTCGGGTCGCCTGCCTCCCGGGCGGCAACATGCTCGACTCCGTCCTCGAAGCCGTGCGCTTCTCCGGGCGAAAGGCCAGCATCGAGCGTCTGGCCGATCGCGTCACGGCCTACTTCGTGCCGGTCATCGTCGGAGTCGCGCTCGTCACCCTCATCGTCTGGCTCGGGTTGGCGTACGGCGTGCTCAGCGCTGATTGGATCGAGAGCCATGGAGGCAAGAGCGGCGCTCGCTTGCTGTTCGCGCTCGAGTTCGCCGTCGCCGTCTGCGTCGTCGCGTGCCCATGCGGCATCGGTGAGAATTCCCGGGGATTTCCTTGACGAGTGGGAAAGTCTGTGTGCGACTCAGAGAGACTGACGTGGACGTTCCCTCGCGTCCCTCGACGACCGATCTTCCAGGTCTCGCCGCTCCAACTGCGCAGATGGTCGGTATCGGGCTCGCGTCCTCTCGCGGTATCCTCGTTCACGGCGGCGGAGAAGCGTTCCAGACGGCCGCTTCTGCCGTCGGCGGCGCTCGCAAACTCGTCGTCGTCTTTGACAAGACCGGAACCATAACCCACGGGAACGAGATCGAGATCGTGGACGTGATGGTGTGAGTGGTCACATACCCAGAATGTCTCTCTGATCTTCGAAGCCGAGACCGACCTCGGATCGCCATTGACCCCCCGCTTTCTTTCGTTCCTCTTTCGTCATTCCTTTTTCCCGTCAGCGCGTCTCCTTGGAACGACGACGCCGTTCGACCGCTTCTTTGGGCCGCCGTCGATCTCGTGGAGCAAAACAGTACACATCCGCTAGGCCAGGCGCTCTCTCGGCACTCGCGGTCGAAGGCGGACGTCGATCCATCGCCGGACGACCTCTCCCTTATCAGTTTCGACGAGCTGCCCGGCAAAGGCGTTCGCGCCGTCGTCCTCGTCCGGTCCGACCGCGAAGAGGTGGACGGTCAGCATGAGATCTGGATCGGCAACCGCGGTTTGATCGAAGAGGCCGGAGCCAGCCTGCCTGAAGGATCTCCGCTGGGCGCAGCGGTCCGACGGTGGCAAGAGGAAGCGAAGTCGGTCCTTTTCATCGCCACGCGATCCCTTCGACAGCCGGTCGACCACGACCGTGTCCAGGTGGCCGCCGTGGTGAGCGCCGCAGACCGCATCCGCGCCGAGAGCGCCGGCATCGTCTATCACCTGAGATCGGTCATGGGAGCGGAATGCTGGATGGTCACCGGCGACAACGCGGTCACGGCGAGCGCCGTGGCGGCCGAGGTCGGAATCGAACCCAGTCGGGTGGTGGCTGGTGTCCTACCGGTCGGCAAGCGGGACAAGGTCGCGAGCCTGCAGGTCGCCGGCGAGGACCTCGTCGCACGCGAGCGCAGCCGATGGTCGCGCTTGCTCCCTGGGAGGAAGTCTTACGACCGCGGTCCGCTCGTCGCGTTCGGTGAGTGAACGAATTTGTCGCCGGTCGTCGCCTCTAGAACTCAAAAATAAAATAAAATAAAAGACTCCGTGCGAGGTGGCTAGAAAGCTCATCTTCATTCGCTCGCTTTCATCGATCAGTCGGCGACGGTATCAACGATGCACCGGCCCTCACGCAAGCCGACATCAGCATCGCCCTCGTAGCCGGCTCCGCGGCCGCCTGCTCCTCCGCCGACTTCGTCCTCATGTCGCGCTCGGCGCCGTTGGTCAGCTTGCCCATTCTGTTTCACCTCTCCCGCGCGACGCAGAACAAGGTCCTGTCCAACTTTGTCTGGGCCGTCGTCTTCAACGCCATCTGCGTCCCTCTCGCCGCTGGCGTGTTCATGGGCCTCGGTGACGGCGGCGTGAAGCTCAGCCCGACCTGGAGCGCTTTGGCCATGGCCCTCAGCAGCATCAGCGTCGTGCTCAACGCATTGAGCTTGCGCTTCTGGAAGCCTCCCGCCAGCCTGCACGGTCTGACGCAAGCTTAGACGCGCTCGTCGAGCGGGCCGGCCTCGAATTGGCTCTCTTTCTTTCTTCTCCTCCGTCCCGGTGCTCGCTCGCCCTTTCTTTTTTTTCAGCGTGGCCGAATCGAAGTCGTGCGCCGTCTGGGGGCGCCGCCACGCTCCTTTTCCCGCCATGCCTACTCTACTCTTTAGACGCTCCTTATCTTTTCATCTTTCTCCCCTGCTGCCTTCCTATACCGCCACACTACGTCCTCTCGTCTGTCCGGCCCTCTGAGCTCCTTTCTTGTGCTCAAGGCAGACGCCGCAAGTGAAGTTATCGCCTTCGAACTGTTCTTGACGGGAAGCCTTATCAAAACCAAGCGCCCGGGACGACGCTTTTCAAGGGGGGGATGTGATGTGACCGGCCACTCTGTGAGGGCACCTAGGGGCCCGGATTTACCCATGTAGCAACCGATTACGTGTAGACTAGGCCGCGTGCCGGGGCTCGCCGAGCTCCCTTGTTGCCACGCTGGCCACCCATCACCGAGGAATATCATCTATTTTGCTACCATTCCGCTCGTTGGCACCATTACAACAGTTTCACACGTTGTCTTTCAACTCTCGAGAAGCGTCGAGGCACGATCAGGGAGCCAAACACGAAGAAATAGAAATGTCAGTACAAATTTCGGGCACTCGAATTCCTCTCTGACGAGGCCATCTCTTTGATCTCTTTGGGTTGTATTCGACAGAAGCCTTCCGCTGAAAAGCGCCAGTTCCTTATTTTTTGCACTTGTGTGTCTTTGCGTCGCCCACGTCAACCATCGCGCCACAATACGGGCACCTGTAACTCTTGAAAAGCCGCCTCTCGATCTGTGAATTTGATGTATGCAATTGACAGAAAAATGGAAAATAAGTTTTGATGTAGGCTCTATGGCGATTGAAGCGAGTAGCATTTTCCACCTTTGACAAGAGACCGAGTTCAACCCACGATCATCTGCACGGCGCTTAGCTGGCCCTCAGGTGCCTTGGTCGTGCTATGCTTGGTGAACAACATGCTGAAGGTGGAAAAATAATTCTCGGCTTAGAAAAAGGGTGGGCGAAGAGGGCTGGGCGGGATGGAAGGATGGTAGCGAAGAGGTGTACTCTGCATTTATATGCCTTTTTCCCTCTCCCCACCAACATCTTTCTTTTCTCCGTCCTCCTCATCACCGGCGACTTTGGCAAAGCTAGGGCAGAGAAGTACGAGTACGGAGCTGTGCCGACCCAAGCTCGGACCTCCCCGCGCAAAGGCACTCGTATGTCCAACCTTATTCGTCGGACTGTGCGCCTCTCTCTACGGTGCTTGCGACAGGGACGACATGGTGGCACCAACTTGAGTTGCGGACGGAAAGGAAAGCCGGAGCGACAAGACACGCCTCGAGCTGCCTGGAATATGTAGCAAGGCTTGCGGCAAAAGTGCGCTGCTGGAGCGATATGAAGAATGGTCCAAGTGCCTAATAATCGTTGGCCGGTCGGACGGTGCCAATGAAGCAGGAAGCAGGACTGGGGAGAGCGCTCTCAGCTACGATGACGTCATTTCTTTTAACATTATGGGCGGCTTGCTTAGTTAACTTGGTCCTTATCGACAAGGTTTCGCTTGTTTTGGGTTCAAAGGCGACTCGTTTGGTTGCCCATGATTAAGTCCCCCGATCCTGCCTTATTAAAATTTGGCTCGCTTGGCTTCGGCAGACAGCACCTGTCTGTCTACAGACCAGCCCATCTGAGCTTCCCTGTTCGGAAGTGGGCCGAAATATTAAGTTTTTTTCAGAATGAGCTGACTCGGCTTCCTGTCGAGCGTCGGCCTGGTCCTGGCCTTTGTTTGTCCTTGCGGGGCCGCGTGACGTCTCAGACGAAGGACCATACATAACTCGACCACGAGGTGGGCCTCGTGTCAGTCTTCCTCTCTCCCTCTCCCCCTTTTTTCTCTTCCCCTTGTCCTTGTCCTTCTCGAAGCCGCCACCACCAGCACCAATTTGCTCGCCGTTTTGGGTACCCTTCCAATCTCACTCTCTTTCGCGAAAACACGGCAGCGCAACCGTAAGTCTGCTGCTAAATGCGCTTCCATCCGCACTTCCGTTTGCCCTTTGCTCAACCAAACCTCGTCGTGCTGCTTCGCGGCCTATTCTCTCGTGTCGGTCTCGATCTCATACACAAACTTGTTCTGTCATGCCTTGCTCTCCACGGCAGCCGGAAACTGCAATGGAGGGCGGCAGCTGGCCAGCCGAGCTGAGCCCGGGCGAGGAGGTTTACAAGAATCACAGTGCAAGGGCCGTTTCCGTGGTCGGCAGTCAGGTTTTATGCGTGCAGGACGTCGTCGAAAACGGCAAGGTTCACCTTGACATAGAGGCTCACAAAAACTACGCGGGAGCGGTACGATTCATCAAGGAAAATACGGCCATTCCAGTGCCAGAGGTATATCGTCTTGGAACGGTCGGTGGGCGCTACGAATTCATGTACTGGAGAAGATGGAGGGAACTCCGCTCCCGGACGACGACGACGCCGTGATTGACGACTACCTCGTAACCCAAATACTACAAGAACGAGCCTCTACATTACTTGGTGTACAGCGACGCTTGGCGGGCCAAGTTGCCTACCATAACCAAGATTGAAGATTACATCCATATGGCACTCAATGAGGACGAAGAGGGAATCTCCAAGTTTATAGAATCTAATTTCGACCTTTGAAGATTAGGATTAGGATTAGGATGAGGATGAGGATGATGATGCGCAAGGTAGCGCGGCTGGAAGCTGTGTTGAAGGTATGAATGTCACGGCGCTCGTGCCCGATCGCCACCCTCCTCGCTCGGGTTATGGACACCCCATCCACCTACGAATTGCATGATGCAGATAGCGAGAACCATTATGGTCAATCTGCGAAACCAGAGGGACAGCCGGCGAGTCAGGACACGACGGGGTGACATTAACGCCCTGGAAAGCTTTCGGTCTATAATCCCCTTTTCCTATGCCACTGCAGCGTCGGCGTGCTTGAAACCGGCCAGTGGGCGCCCGAAGACCCGAAAATCACGATCCCGGGCCAGTCCTTGTTCTGTTCTCCGCGCTGTTCGTCCAAGTGCTCACGCATTTTACGCTTTGTGGGCGTGACTCGGAAATGATGACCGTCACGGCCTCGTCGCCCATATCGATCATCGCCTGTTCAGGTTGCATGACCCAAATTTGAGCTCCGCCAGTGAGTCCTCTGTCAATGCGCTGCTGCAAGGCCGTCGCCAACCGTTCTTCTTGCAGGAAGACAACGGTCCAAGCTATGCACTCCAAGCGGTCACTCGGTCTGTGTTGGCTGACCTTACATATAACATCTTTGTGACCCATTAGCCTCCTCTCCTTTCATCTTTATCCCTACAGTCAACTTCCTTATCGTGAGTTGTTAATAGGATCTTGGGAAGGGAATCAGACTGACTGATTGCCCGACACTTTCTCTTGCGGGGAAGGAAGTGGCAGCGAGGTGCCAAGAGAGAATATGACGGTAGGTTCGCCCTTTTCTGAGGAGCTTGCGGCTCCGATCCAGCTCTGAGCCACCTCACAACTGCACGTCTCTCGCGCAGACTTCGAAAAATTGGGAAATCCCGGGTGGAACTGGGAGACGCTCTTTACCGCGTCTCGACAATAAGACCCGGTGCAGATGTCCTGAACGAGCACGAAATGAGGCGTGGTCAAATTCCACTCGTGACGAAAAAGGGGCGGGCAAGGTCATCATGGATACGAGACACGAACTCACAATCTCAGGTGGAATGGACATGTCTGCACTCGTGACGTGCTGAGGAGCGGAGATGAAAATATAAATCGGTTCGGATGAGCTTGGCTCCGGGCAGACGGATAGGTGATCCCCGTTGCTCTGAGGACTACAGGCGCCAGTTGAGGATACGAAGTGAGAGAACTCACTACGTGGCCATGCGAGAAGGGTTGCTGAAAACAAGAAATCAATGAAACGTAGGCGCGGCCTTCCATGGGTGGCGTGGGCGCTGGGAAGTAGGCGGGTGCCATGATAAATCTTTTTGGGGAACGTATGCGCATTACATTTGAGCCACGGCCGAAGCCATTTGTGAAGTTTTGCAAAACCGATAATCAGACGATGGCTCATACTAATAGGTGAGTTGGTCTTGCGACGACTCACTCGAGAGCTGGTTTGTTAGGATCGTCCAACTCCTGCAGCTGGAGCTCTATTGGGCTTTGTAAGGGAACCGATTTTTACGGATGCTCTCCTTCAGAGTGGAAAGCTCCGCTCCTGAACAACTTGCTTCAGGATAGCGTAGCAGAGTGACGTGGAAAAGCTAGAAAGCATCTCCTTCTTGACCTCGTCAAAACCAGCTCTCGCATCGCTGAGATGTTGATAAGTGAAGGAGAAATGGAAGACACGCAAACAACCAGGGAGACCTTCTATGCAGGCATAACACATTCTCAAACGGCGGCTGAAAGGTGAATCAGAGGGATCAAAGAACTCACTTTTCTCGACGTATTCCTGGGCGACTTTGAGGGCGTCAAGAGTAAGGCTAGCGGAAACCGAAAGAGAAAGGGATTGGTGAGAAGGTGCCGGACGGTGGTCCCGGTACGCTCGACCACGGCAAGACGATATTCGCGCTCACCAGCCTGGTTGAAGAGCGTAGCTCCTAACCCGGAGAGGCACAAGTCAGACACGTTATTCCCGAATACATAAGAAAAGGGCCTTGCGAAGCAAACCCAACAGAAAAGTTTGTCCTGCTCACCGTAGTGGACGATATGTGGTTCTATCAACGGGCCGGTAGGTCCTGACCGTAAGCCGATGGTTTTTCGTGCGTGTGACACCGTCTTCTCAAGTCCCACAGGCACCTAGACGCACCTGCAAGTTCTCGCCCGACGTTGGGATTGTTCACCTTAACCTGAACGCCCAGAGGCTGGAGAATCTTCTCTTCTCCGATACCGGAGACTTCCAGAAGTTGAGGCGATTGGAAGGCGCCTGGCACGAAGGTGAGAAGTATTCTGCTGGTCACGTTGACGTCCGCATGCGATTGCGGACGCTCTGGAGACGTACCTGCACAGAGAATGACCTCTTTCTTGGCCGAGACCGTGTACATGTGATCCGCACTTGAAGCGCACGGCAGTGGCGACCTGGACATTGCCTCTCTGCTCCAGCTCGATTTTCTGAGCCATGGCCCCACAGAGAACACGCAATTCTTACGATCCTGATGCGGAGCGTAGTAGACCTGAATGGAAGATGTATAGGACGACCGCGGGGAAAACATGGGGATTGGCAAACGATCCGAATGAGGAGATCCTGACAAGAAGCGACTCTCACCGAAGCCGAGGAAACCTTCGTCCCGGTCTTGGGATCACGCAACCGAAGGAGGCCGCAATACCCGTGTTGTTGCCTTCATTGGCATCCTGAATGTAATTCATGCCATTTTCGTGGAGAGCCTCGAACCACGGTTTCTCCAGATCGCTCGTCCAGGGCGACACCGACGTCTGGACGGGACCGTCGACGCCATGGACTCCAGCGTCCCAGCTCACCACAGCTTTCTGCTTGGGGAGATTGTTTGCTCCATGTTCTACATTCCCTGTCGTATTGAGGATGGGCGGACTGTCTTCTTCCTTCTTCGATCCTCGCGGCCCCATCTGAGACAAGGCGATCCGCCATCCGCCTTTTCCTTGATCAGGCATCAAAGTCGTGGCGCGCGGATTAGAGTATCTTGAGCGAGCTGCAAAGCACGAAGGCATAGCAAGCTTCATCGACCGTCGGATCGATCCGCCTCCGGAGTGGTGAGTGTTACCTTCTTCCTGCTCCTGGTGAAGGATTGAACCTAACATCAGTTCCTCGGATCCCCATTTTTAGCGTCGACTTCAAGGGCTATGAAAAGTACATTTTCGACACTGTGTCGACGGTGTTTCACCCCATCGGAACGGTTGCAATGCTGCCCAAGGACAAGGGTGGCGTAGTTGACCCGAATTGCAAGGTGCGTCGTGTGCCGCTTGTAATGCCCGCGCAGGCTCACAATACAAGGCTGACGAACGGACGTCCTGCGCACTTCCGTTCCATCGCCCAGGTGTACGGGTAAGCGAGCATGTCTCCACGCCATCCTGATATTCTCTGACCAACTGACCAAAATATTCTCCACGTCCAATCAGGACCTCGAACCTCCGCGTAAGGACGCTTCGTACGTGCCTCTTCCACTCGTCGGTCGTAGCTCGGACGTCTACTCGCAAGGCGTGTCCGTTCCGCCGCCTACCTGATTGATGGACGGTGACCTGACGGACCTCGATGAACCCCATGCTGCGGGCTGACCCATCGTCTGACAGAATCATTCCTCTCCACTTCGGAGCCCACGCCCAAGCAACGGTGTACGCTATTGCTGAGTTGGGAGTGGAAAAGATGATGGCGGACTGGTGCTGAAGATTCTGGCGGGGAAGGACCTGCTCGAAGCGCGAGGAATTGGAATCCGGGAGAACACGGTTAAGGAGGCAAGAATTATCCGGATGAAGGCCCCAGAGCAGAGATATCTAGTCAACAAGGTCTGACAGCGGGAAAGGACGCCTCGTGTGCTGGCGAAGTTTACAAGAAGAGGTATAGGGTGTGAAGCCGTTGTGGAACAGCAGGCCGCGCCGTTGGCCAGATGCATGAATGAAAGCCTTTTTTGCCCTAAACGATGTACTGCCCCATGGGGTACTGGGAGGCCAATGCCTGTGAAGACGTTGAGGAAATTGGATAGAAAGTTAATGGCGCAGGCGGCGCGGGTGGCAAGAATAGAGCACTAGGCGTGTACGTTGCGATATCGGCGCGAGGCCGGGGAGCCAGCAAGAAGCTAAGAAATCACGTAAACGTCTTGAAGCACGGCCACTGTTCCTTCCGCGCAACAAGTGAGCGCACAATCTTATGCGAGAATGGATCATGGACACGACGGCGGCTTGCGACATGCGTGGAAGTGCACGGTGAGCTGCATCTCCACGGCACAGTGTCGAACATGGATGGACGTATGGCCTTGGGTACCGATTAGTTAGGACACCCAGCCGTCAGTCCGTCGTAGTGAGGAGGAACCGCCGGAAACACGATCGACTCGTGGGAGGACGAGCGGACGAGAGCGGGAATCGACGGCCCTCCGGGACTGCCGCAACACAAACATCGCTCCAACGTCTTCGCACACGCTCTCGATCACGTCGACTCCACCACCATTCAGCCATGAAGGTGACATCCACAGCGACCGGTCCGTCAGGGTCCAGAGAGGCACGCATAGCCTCGCACTCGCACATTAAGGGCCTCGGGTTGGGCGAGGATGGCGTGGCTTTGCCCATCGCTCAGGGGTTCGTCGGACAGAGAGCGGCCCGCGAGGTGAGCCGAAGCCGTCTTGGGAGCACATTCGTCCGTCCACCTTGTTCATCCGTCCACATTGTTCGCTTTTTTGTCGACTCCTTGTAGGCCTGTGGCTTGATTCTCGACCTCATCCGCTCCAAAAAGTTTGCTGGCCGTGCCCTGCTTCTCGCCGGCGGTCCAGGCACGGGCAAGACGGCACTGGCACTCGCGGTGGCTCAGGAGCTCGGACAGCGCGTACCGTTCTGTCCCATGGTGGGCTCGGAAGTGTACTCAAGCGAGGTAAAAAAGACCGAGGTGCTGATGGAAAACTTTAGGAGGGCGATCGGTGAGTTGGTTGGCTCATTTTTCGTTCGCCCCGCCTTCGCGCTTCGAGGCGAGGTGAAGTGACTGGCTTTCTGTGCTTTTCGCTCATCGGATCGGCTCTCTGATCCCTAACAGGCTTGCGAGTCAAGGAGACGAAGGAGGTGTATGAAGGCGAAGTGATCGAGCTGACGCCGACGGAGACAGAGAACCCCTTGTCCGGGTACGGCAAGACCATATCGCACGTCGTCGTCTCCCTCAAAACCGCCAAAGGCACCAAGCAGCTCCGACTTGACCCGAGCATTTACGAGAGCATCATGAAGGAGCGCGTCAGTGTGGGCGACGTCATCTACATTGAGGCGAACACGGGTGCGGTCAAGGTGAGCGAGGGGTGGGCGAGGAGCGACGCTAGGCCAGGATCGCTGATGTCCTCGCCGACTCATTTCGCTCTTTCAGCGCGTAGGGAGGTCGGACGCGTACGCGACGGAGTTCGATCTCGAGGCGGAGGAGTACGTTCCGCTCCCCAAAGGTGACGTACATAAGCGCAAGGAGGTGGTGCAGGACGTGACGCTGCACGACCTCGACATGGCCAACGCCAAGCCACAGGGCGGACAGGACATCATGAGCGTTATGGGCCAGCTTGTCAAGGGTCGCAGGACAGAGGTGACTGACAAGCTCAGGGGGGAGATCAACAAGGTCGTCGATCGATATATCGAGCAGGGCGTCGCCGAGCTCGTACCCGGCGTGCTCTTCATCGATGAGGTGGGTGGTACACAGACGAAGTATGCGTGCGGGCCGGTCACTGTGCGCTTTTGCTGATGCGTGTGAACCTTAACGTGACAGGTCCATATGCTGGATATTGAATGCTTCACCTACCTCAACCGCGCCCTTGAATCCACCATCTCTCCCCACGTCATCCTCGCCACCAACCGCGGCTTGTGCACGGTCCGAGGTACCGAGTACGACGCTCCATCTGGCCAAGGCCTTGTCTCCCCACACGGTGTGCCGCTCGACCTGCTTGATCGGTGCATGATCGTGCGTACCCTACCCTACGAACGAGACGAGATCAAGGAGGTGCTCAAGACGCGTGTCAAGACGGAGGGGTTGGTCATTGACAACGCTGCGCTCGAGATGCTCACAGACGAGGGCGTGAAAAGTTCGTTGAGGTGAGCGGTCCGATTCGTAGCATTGACTCGTGTCCGGTATAGCATCTACTGTCGATCATAAATAACATCGACTCCTGTTTGGCCGACTCTGATCTCGTCTCTTTCCCCTCACAGATATGCCCTCCAACTCCTCTCTCCAGCTTCCATCCTTTCCCGGCTCGCTGGACGGACAGAGATTACTCTGGAGGACGTGTCCGCGACCGACGGCCTCTTCCTCGACGCTCGCACCAGCGCCCGCTTGCTCACCGAAGTCGACGGACCAATCCGTGGCGACGGCAACACTCCCAGTGCCGGCATCCTTCCCCCGGCCGGCGCTCAGCAGGCCGCGGCATAGTGATGGTGGCCAGCCTTCTTGTATATATGCATATGTACGTTTCGCTCGTTCACATCTGAAGGTATCGTTTACCAATCGATCACTGTCATTGTCAAGCAGCGCGTTGCGCCGTTGCCGTCGTCCATCATGTCCCACCTACGTTCCTCGGCTCCCATCAAGCATAACTCCTTCCAATGCCTCCCACTCCTCCAGCCTGGACCCAAACTCGCCGAATCTATCCATGTTGGGTTTCGCGGCGAGCTTGCGCGTGCGTTCCGCCATCTCCTTGACAAAGTCGTCATACAACACCTTGCGCTTCTCGACGTGGCGGACGTAGCACCAGGCGGCTTTCATGGCCGCGCCAAAGGAACAGGAGCTGCGAACGGGAGGAATGAGCGAGAATGAGAATCAGAGGCAACCGAAACAGACATCTGACGATGTGCTGGACGTACTTTACGGTCGATGGACGAGCGGGAAGACGCGGCTTGGCAGCAGGGCTATTGCCGCTACCGTCGGATTGAACGCCGGCGCCGTCAATGGAAGCGGACATGGCGGCCACGTCGACGTCAAAGACGGGAGAGCCGAGCATGTCCGAGAGGACGCCGAGGATGGTCTTATTTTTCGCACTTCCGCCCACCGCGACGACGGCCTTGAGGTTGGGCTTGTCGTACGAGCTCTGAAGAAGTTTGGACGAGCGCACGCGGAAGGACGAGAACTGACTGCGGAGGATGGCGAGCGCGTTCTCCTTTGCAGCATCTTGCGAAAACTCTTCGACCGGCTCACCGGCGCGGGAGAAGCGATGAACGCCAACGGCGCCGGACGGAATGATCTCGGGCTTGAGAAAGTAAAACCCCGTGCCGGTCTTCTTCAAGATGGAGGCATCAAGAGCGGTGCGCACGCCGGCGTCGAACTTTGTCCAGTCCGATTCAAAGTACCTGTTCCTCACCCACTCGCGCGCGAGCGATCCGCTGGACGTACCGACGGGAAATGAGCACTGTAACGATGGCAAAAGCGGCAGCGGACGGTGGACTCACTTTTTATAGCATAGCATGGCCATGTACGTCGGCTCATCTCCTGGCTTGCGGGCGGGGTGAGGAAAGATGTGATATTCGGGGTGGGGGCTCTGAAAGAGGAGGGACCAGTCAGACGGGATGAGAGCGAGAGCGACGCCCGCTCTAGACGCGACACTCACATACGACGTCAGGGATAGGAGAACAGTATCGGAGGTGCCCAAGGAAACGATTCCCTCTCGTGTGGCCAAGCTTTGGCTAAGGAACGTGGCCGGGTTGTCGCCGGTGAAGGTACAGACGATACAGTCTGGCTAGGGGATATGGGAATGTGTCTATGAGCACTCTTAACGCGTTACCGGGATCACATATCTAGATTCTGTGCGTCGGACTCACCCTCTCTCATTCCATACCTCTCGACGAACCACCTCCTAAGCCTGCCGACAACCTTTCCTCCATCCCTCTCCGGTTCTCCCAGCTTCTTCTCCAGCTCCTTGGCATTGCCACCACTGACGATATCCAGCAAGTCTTTGTTCCAACCGCGCTTTCCGCGCATGTCCCACAGGTTCATACCAGCAGCGTCCGACTCGTCCAGCGGAGCGATCTCGCCGTCGACGCCGCCGGCAAAGATGGTGGTGAGGAACGAGCTGACCAGGCTGACCCTGTGAGTTGCCTTGTACGCCTCCGGCTCTTGCTCTCTGATCCTCATCACCTGTGGGCCCGTGAACCGCGTGTGGGCGCGCGAACCAGTGATCTGCGCCAGTGCCTCCGGGCCGCCAACGTGCTCCTCCATGGCAGCGCATTGGGCGACGGTGGAAGCGTCTTGCCAGTTGGGCACGTCCGCGCGGGAGAAGGCCTCAGAGAGCTGGGCGTGCAGCGGCTTCCTGGGAGAGAGGTTGGAGAGCAGGGAGGGAGCTTTGGAAGACCAGTAAACGGAGGCGTGTTGCTGGAGCAAAAAAAAGGGGTTAAAGTAAAATGAGTCAAGGGTACCTGGATGCCTACCATGACATCGAAAGACCTACCTGACCGGCCCCGGAGACGGCTCGAAAGTCGGACATGGCCCAACCGGCCCGAAGCATGCGGTCGAAGAGGAGGTCGATGGCCTTGAGGTACATCATCACCGGTCCCATCACCAGTCCACTCCCCGGAGGTCCCATGTGCACGCCGTCTTCGGTCCTGCGTGAAAGGAGGGTCCGGTCAGAGAAACAGTCGAGCGTGACAGAGATAGGCGGGACCCACTTGAACTCGGGAAGGTCCCTATCGAAGCGAACCTCGATCTCGGCCACGCTTTGCAAAGCATCGTCGATGGCAGACGCCTTGAGCGCCTGGGTTGAGCAATCGAGACCAAGAAAGAGCTCGTTGGGCCACCCGTCCTCCTCGTCCTCCTCGTCCGAGACGACCGCCTCGCTGTCGGCTGTAGTGAGACCGGAGAGCGGTGCAAGTCCGCCGAGCCTCGCCGCTACGTCTGCGAGCGTCGCTGATGCGCTGGAACGCCGACGGCCATAAGCAGTAAATGATGAGCGCGCGGAAGAGGTGCGCGAATGACGACGAGACTGGCGGTCCGGGAACGGGCGGTCGGGCTCATCTAGAGGTGGGCGAGTGGGCGTAAGGGTAGGCGAAGGGAGTGGGTGGGTGCCGTGGCGCGAGGCGGGGGGGGAACGAGAGGTGGGGTGAGGACGAGACGAGGGGTGGGAGTCTGTCATGGTGAACGCAAAATTACCGCCAGTAGGAGCGAGCGCAAGGAATGGAGGATGACGGTGGGAAGATGGACGAAGGATGCAGTTATAATTATTTATTTGGGTTGTGTCGGTTAACTGCAAGCGATCGGGAGGGGGAGATTGCCGAGACCGACCACGTGACCAGTTTCGGCGATCCCCTCCCACCGGCTTCCAGGGGCGGCAGTCACGATGTGCAAGTAATGGATGATCAGAAACCTCGTCCGCGGTCTCCAGGGACGGTCACGTACGTGCCCACTTCCACCCTAATCCCAGCACCCTAGCTCCACGAGACGTTCCCTCCGTTTTCGCGCTTGCTCTGGTCTGCCTGCTGGGACGAGGAGAATAAGCGGCTGGTCACAGAGTAACTTTGACCGTCTTGAAATTTGGAAAGCTAACCTCTTCGAGAATTATAGAAAACGAATGCAGGGGACAAATTCCTTACTGGTGGCGGCCAAGTGTGTTCGACTACGGTGTGCTGAGGATTAGGACGTCGTCGCACGTGCCGCCTGCTGCGGAATCCCAGCTTTTACAGATGCGTGGGATGCGACATTGTCTACTATTTCTTACGTCCACTTCCACTTCCACGAGGGACAGATAGCGTCACCGCGGCACCATTAGCATCGCTATCGCTCTACAAGCTGCAAGCACCGTAATACGTACGCATTTTGACTTCCATTAGCGCGAGGAAGACAGTGGATACATCGCCAATGTGGCACATGTGGCTTTACGTCTTGATTTGCTGATTAGGCCCAAGCGGGTGGGGTGTGCAGCCCAGCCATGTGGCCCATCACGTAGGGCCGCGCTGTGCGTTCGTGCGGGATCCGTCACTGGGCGGACAAGCTGATCTTTACACAAAGACCTTGCAAGAGTCTCCTTCCCCGTTTCGCATCACCATCGCCACCGCCAGCTGTTTCATCTTCCACCCAAAGTCCTCCTCTCGCCTCCACTAATCACACGTCCTACGACCCGTCAGGAAAGATTGAGCTGTCGCCGACGTGCAGGTGACGAGCAGTTCAAGGTGGAGGCCGAGCCGTCCGGCGACATCGCAATGGTGCTCTCTCTCTGCGTTGGTCTCCTCGCTCGGCCCCGTTAGTGCGGTCGAGGCGGGGCATCGACAGCTGCCGGTTAAAATAATATAAGTAGGAGTGATTTACATCAGGTCCAACATGTCCTCTTCCCCACCCCCGCCATTTCATCTCCTTCTCCATGTCTTCCCCGCGCCCGCAAAACCCGCCCTTCCGCGCCGAGCATATCGGCTCCCTCCTCCGCCCCACTCGCCTCCTCGAGGCGCGTTCCCAGTTTGAAAGCGGCCAACTCGACGAGCAGGGCCTCTCCAAGGTCGAAGACGAGGCAATCATACATGCAGTCGAGCTA
The DNA here is from genome assembly GCA_029717555.1 of Peribolospora baueri. Classification (NCBI taxonomy): domain Eukaryota; kingdom Fungi; phylum Basidiomycota; class Peribolosporomycetes; order Peribolosporales; family Peribolosporaceae; genus Peribolospora; species Peribolospora baueri. The sequence continues at coordinate 94,344 of JAMDHS010000069.1, read as the reverse complement.
CAGAGGGCCATCGGCTTCAAATCCCTCACCGACGGAGAGTACAGGAGGCGCATCTTTTATGAAGGCTTCTTCCAGAACTTGCACGGCATGACATGCGACTACTTTGCGGAACCCGAGGTCTTTATGTCATATATCCCCGGTCTCAAGTTGAGCCTGGCTCATTTCATTCACTAACCCCGCTCGCCCATCTTTCTTCGCAACTTCTCACCCCTTTTTCTCTCACGTTCGCAGAAACCTCGTGGCCATGGACTTCCACTCGGCCCTCGCATGGATCTGCACCGGCAAGCTCGAGCGCAAGGGCCACTCGCTTTACTACCGCGAGTTCCTCTACCTCAAGTCCCTCGTCGCCCCTGAAGAGGTCAAGAACATCAAACTCACTTTGGTTGCCCCCGAGATTTATCATCTCCGTTACTCGAGCAAGTACGCTTATACCGCCGAAGCGTACGGGAACGACGATGATTTCTTCTCCGACGTTGCCAAGTGCTACCGCGAAGAGATCGCGGACCTCTACTCGGCCGGTTGCCGCAACATCCAGATCGACGACCCCTGGCTCACCTACTTCTGCTCAGAGAGCATGATATCCGAGATGGACAAGCGCCAGATCGACCACGGCGCCATGCTCGACGCTTACATCGCCCTTCACAATGCTTGCATCCGCGACATTCCTCCAGACATGCATTGCGGAGTGCATCTTTGCAGAGGCAACTTCCGCGGCGGACATCACTTCTCCGAAGGCGGCTACGACAGGATCGCCGTTAAGCTCTTCAACCAGACCGTCTATCAGACATTCTACTTGGAGTACGACACCGCTCGCGCCGGCACCTTTGAGCCCCTCAAGCACATCCCCGTCCACAAAAACGTCGTCCTCGGACTCGTTTCCTCCAAGCTTGGCCACCTCGAAGACCCAAAGGTACTCGCTGAAATGGTCAAGGAAGCGGCGAAGATTATGGCCTCCAGCACTGGCGAGACCTTGGAGCAAGCTCTGGACCGCATCTGCATCTCCCCTCAGTGCGGTTTTGGGTCGCACTGCGAGGGCAACGCCATCGTAGAGGCCGATATGGAGAACAAGCTCCGCCTCGTCGCGCGCACGGCTGAGCGCATCTGGGGCTGACGCGAACGTCGCCTCTCCTCCTCCTTTTTCCTCTGTCGTCCTTCCTTCTCGCGCATCATAACCGAACCCGATCGAAAGTCAAACCTTCTGAAAGCCAAACCTGTCGAAACCTGAAATTAGAACAAAATTCAGATGTATGGCTTTGTAGGGCCCTGACACGCCGACGCCCTATTTTATCGGAGGGCTACAACAGATGAACATCAAAAGACATGACGGACGCAATTTTTTCTAACCCTGTGCAGAAACGAGCATGGCAGATGTCTTGCGTATTTTACCTTGACTGAGGTCGGAAACTCGCGCTCCAGGTCAAGATGCTCGGCGAACACGTCCTGTAGGCTATGGTAAAGACGACAGACATCATGACCATCGGCTGCAAGTTGCGACCGTATGACGTGACATTGACCAATGAGTCCTTTGCTCTCTTCCGTTTTCAGACGGCTTCACCGACGCTTGATCCGTCATCGAACCCAATTACTGATGTACGTGTCTTGATCATCCCCCTTTTAATCAGCGGGAACCATCTCGGTCGTAGACTTGGTCAACTCACGTTCAGTCCTGGTCGTGATTGTGTTCGTCGCCACAACGGGGGTCGTGGGCAAAACGCTCGGCCATGGAATTCCACAGGGGCGTGGCGGCGCTGATGAAGACCAATCCTGTAGTTGGGAGACTTGGGCGCTGAGGTGATTGGCCCAAGCCGCATCAGAACCGTCCGCCGAGGTAACGCCGGCGCTGTTCAAAAGATGGGTAAATGCAAAGTGATGAGAGACACAACACAACACACAGCACACGCCGAGACACGTCTAGTCTCGACAAATATCCGTATGTACTTGTCGGGATGTACAAGCTTGAGCAGTCACTTAACGTTCGCGAGCTCCATGGCCGTGTCTACGTCCCGTCGAGCCGTAGGAGTGCGGTCGATGAAGCTTGAGTCTGGATTATATAGGTTGTTTTTTGGTTTGCTTGCCTGCTGTCTCTTTCTCGTCGACGTCCCTTCTCTTTCTACTCTCCTCTCCTTTCCCGCCCGAACTTGATCGACTCTCTCTGCTTTCCCACTTAATCGACTCTCTCTCCCTATCGCGACAGACCACTGAGAGACGGCGGGTTCGATGAATGCTGTAAAGACGGAGGAGCGAGCAAAAGGGGAAACCAGCGGCATTCAGTTCTTTCGCTTCCGAACCTTTTCGCCCGAAGCGGAACGAAGATCGCCCAGCTCAACGGTGTACTGGCTGAACGTGGTCTGGCCGATGAAGGGGCGGATGTCCTGACCCCTGGCGTGAAAGCATACACTCTTGTCCGGCGTCAGGCCTTGGCCTTGTGTGGCTCGGACGCCCTGGCATACCTCACCTCGTTTCTCTTTGGAAAGTCCAATTTGACGGTCCTGGACAAGCGGGAGCGGCGACGGCTCAGGCAGTGGTAGGAACGGCTGGTTCAGTTTCAAGTCCCAAGCTGTCCAAATAAGGGGCGGCTAAAACTAAGGCCGGGTGAGAGTTTTGCACGTGCTGGTCTGGAAGATACGGAGGTGTCTCCTCCGCCTGGTCCTTCCTCTTTTTTGTCCAGCGTCCAGACGCGGCCTCCTCAGACAGAAATGCTTCGACACCGCGTGCAACCAGATCCAAGGCACACCGGACCGGCAGCTTGGAGGAAGACGATGAAGTGGGCCAACGCGGATGATGGGCCGGTCCTCCACTCGCCCACCACAAAGCGGCCCATCTCGACCGCCGCCTTTGCCGCCTCCATGGTCGTGCAACGCCGTGCTGTTCCTCCGTCGTCACCGGTCCGGTCGGCCGGCTGAGCGTCCCTGAAATCTGAGACCGTTACGCGCCATCGTTCTCCTCCACCTACCTGGTCTAGCAGCAGGCAGGTCCAACATCGGTCTCGGCGTCATTCTCGTGGGGACGCCCGTTTGCTATATCCGGCGGCGGAGCCCCGGTGTCTCACTTGGCGCACGGAAGAGTTCTGACCAGGCTGCCATGCCGGCGGCCGACTCTCCGCTGGACAAGAAGAACACCACCGTCTTGACTTGCTACTTAATGTATGTCCCGCCGCTTCCATTCGCTTGGATTGGCTCGGACACTCTGTGTCCGCTGAGATCGCTTAGAGTTGGGCGGGGGATGGCGTTACACGAGCCGAGGTCGTCTCACCGCCGGCTTCTCAGAGACCACTTAGACTGGCCGGCACGTTCGAGTACGCCATCGATTTGGCAATCTTTCTCCCTTGGCCCCGCACCCGTCATTCGTGAATCCGACTCACTGAGACTAAGGAGCTCACTTTGCATCTCCTCTGCACCCCCACGCGGCACAGGCGCTTGCCGATCCAGGTTCCTCTTCCTTCTAGTGCGAAGGCAGACAGACGCGTATAAAGGACCGCCATGGAGCTCCTCCCCTTGACCGCCTCGCCGACATACCCCTACGTGCGTCGACTTGGAGCTCGCGATCAAGATGGGAAAGAGGTTCCTCCAGTCTCTTCTCGCTCTCGCCTTGTGCGATGCAGCGCTTCAAACGTCCGTGTTGGCTAGCCCCCTTTCCATAAGAGCCAGCACCGGAGATTCGTCAGAGGATTTGACCAAATATGTAGACCTTCTCATCGTGAGTGGCTCATCTGGGACACTCGCTCCTATCTGGGGGATCTTCTCTCCCCTCGGTCTGCTCACCAGCTTTCCTGCTCTGCACGCATGTCGCCACGACAGGGTACGCAAGGTGCCATCGCCAACGTGAGCTCAGCTTCATTCCCCGTCCTGCTCTCCTCGTTTGAGCGTCTTTGTGCACGCTTGATCTCACCGTCTTTTTCCCTCAACATTCAGTCTTCCATGGCTTCTGGAAACGTCTTCCCAGGCGCAGCGGTTCCCTTTGGCGTCGTCAAGATGGGCATCGACACCCAAGCCGTGTGGCTCGATCCCCCTGCCGCCGGTAATAACGGAGGATAGCAAGTGTCCCTTCTCTAATTCTGTTGGTGGCATAGCCGTATCACTTACGACCGACCGATCCTTTTCTCAGCACGCCGCTTGGCAATCTCACTGGAATATCGATGATGCACGAATCTGGCACCGGCGGCGAGCCCAAGTACGGTGTGGTCAGTCAGATGCCTCTAACCGGCGACCTGGAAGCTCAGGGGATCAACGGTGAGTCCATTGGCCCGACCTTTGTACATGCTGCGAGACGTGAACATCTCACCGGGATCTCGTTTTCGACCAGTGGCCAACAACTTTACCTACCAGCAGCCCCGCGCGTCCGATAAGGCGTCTGTCGGGCACTGGCAAACCAACTTGACCAACGGCGTCTCCCTTGACTTGACCGCTGCAAGGCATTCTGGCATCGCCAACTACCGCTATCCTGGAGGAGACAAGCACATCCTCGTCGACTTGTCTCATGTCCTTCCTGACTTCAGTGAGCCCCTTCCCGGTCGTCTAGTGGAGGATACCTCGATCGGCGTTGGACGGTAGCTGAAACGACCTTTCCTCGCACCGGCGTGCAGGCTCCAACTATTCGCAGCACTTCAGGGGCGGCTCGGTCCATATTGCCGAGGACAACTCCTCTTACTATGGTTCTGCTCAATATGACGGAGGCTGGAACAGGGAGTGGGTAGCTCGACAGGGGTTGCTATCTACAGGTCGTGTTGGGAATGACTTGCTCAATGACGTCTCCCTTTCCTCTGCGCCCGCACCTACAGGGGCAAGTGGGGCATACACTTCTGTGCCAACTTCAGCAATCCCTTCTCCAAAGGCGGCGTCTTCTCCTACCCATACAATACCAACCAGGCTGTCCCAGTGCCCCCGACCAAGGTCCAGTACGGCAACATGTCCGCTTCGACGGTGGTGAACGGCAACGGCACTGGCATTGGCGCTTTGTTCACTTGGTCTGGCAACCAGAGCTCGTCAATGATCGAGAGCAGGATCGGTATCAGCTTTATCAGCGAGCAGAAGGCTTGCCAGTTCATTCACGACGAGGTGCCGAAGAATTTGACTTTCGACGACGTCGTCGCCGCCGCCCGAAAGGAGTGGAACGGTGCGGAGACGTTTCCTCTTGCAAGGCGTTTCGCAGGCCGAGCGTCTGACGTCCCGGCCTGTGCCTCCTCTCTCTTTCAGACGACGTGCTCTCGTCCATCATCATTCCTTCCACCGGAGGAGAACGAAATCAGACCCTCCTTCGGATGCTTTACACCGGTAAGCCGTCTTCATGCGATCAAAATATAGTATGAACCTCCATTAGACGGGTTTCCCTTCGTCCACACCCCATCGCCAGGACTCTATTACACCAGCCTCTTGCCGTCGGACAGGACGGGCGAGAACCCGAAATGGCAGACCAACGAGCCGTCGTACGACGACTTTTATACGAGTGAGCCATATCTGAGCGGCTACGAAGCTTAGCTTTTGCTGGACCGCACTGACATCCCTTTCACTGTTTCGCTCCTTGCAACCCAGTGTGGGACATCTTCCGGTGCCTTACCCCTATGTACGGCCTCCTGCAAACACCTCGCTACGTCGACATGGTTCGATCTCTCATCGACATTTGGTGAGGAGTGACATGGCCTTTTCGTTTTTGTTGAGCACGGTCGGCAAGGACGCTCACGCCTTCTTCGCGTCTCTTTCGTCCCCAGGCGCCATGACGGATACCTCCCCGACGGAAGGAGCGGCAACGCGAACGGCATGACCCAGGGCGGCAGCAACGCTGACAACACTCTTGCCGGTGTGTTTGCGCTTCTTCATCTCGTCATATGATTTCTTCTCCACGCTAACGGCTCCCCTCTCGCCTCCATACCTCTTCGGTAGATGCTTATGTGAAGGGCTTTGACAAGGTCAAGAACATCAACTGGGACGACGGTTGGAAGGCCTTGGTGGGGTCGTCGATCCTTGCCAATATAGACGGACAGGACAGCTCACATTCGACATCTACCGAATGTCAACTCACAGGTCAAAGACGCGGAGGTCCAGCCCCATCCCACGCCCGACTATCTGTCTTGGGACGGTGGCGACTTTGAGGGTAGAGTGGCGCTGGATGACTGGATCAACGGTGAGAAGGACGGTCCCCTTTACCTCGTTCGGAAGGCAGACCAGAGATTAACTCGCTCCGGCGCTCCATCCTAAATTTTCAGTCGGATGGATCACGCGGAACCACAGCAGGTCCGTCTCGAGGGTCGTGGAGTACGCACAGAACGGTAAGCGACACGCCTGCGTGCTTGACGGCCAGTCGCTGTCACGCTTTCTTTCCCTGACGGGTGTCTCTTTCTTTCCCACCGCCGGTGACAGACTTTGGCCTGTATCAGGTTGCTAAGCGTACGGGCAAGCCTGCCGATGCGCAAAAGTACCTCAAGCGCTCCGGGTGAGCCGGCATATTTGGTACACTGGCAGACTCTCCGGATTTGGCTTCCCTCATTGATACCGTTGTGTTCTCCCGTTCGGACCGACAGTCAATGGGAAAGTGAGCACGGTTACGCTCGTCTCCGTGCGTTTCTTTTGGCTGACATCCGCTTCTTCCTCGTGGCAGACATGTGGAACGGAAACTTGAGTACCACTCTCCCTGGCCTCGGCAGCTTCAATGGGTTCCTTTGCCCTCGCGACGCCGATGGCAAGTGGAACTTTACCAGCCCGGACGGGGTCAGCCCGCCGGTGAACGTTACGAACTGTGGCTTGTGCGAGTGGACGAGTGATACGTAAGTGGCCTCCACAACTGGCACAGGAATGGCCCAGGTGGTGCTGCGAACTGTGCTCAACTCCATTCTCACGTCTCCAACAGTTATGAGGCACTGATCTGGGAGTGCGTCGACGCTTGCCTTGTCGCCTTTTGACGCTGTGGTCGTGGACTCACTCGATGCCCACTTCATCTCGTGCTCAGGTACTCCTTCAACGTCCCACACGACACCGCTTCCCTCATCAAGAAGGTGAGTCAACTCATGCGCGCTCGTGGCACAGTGGAGCGGATGGATGACACTGCGTCTTGTTCCCTTCGCGTTCTGTTCACGTTCAGATGGGCGGTCCTGAAGAGTTTGTCCGCCGATTGGATGCTTCCTTTGTCCAAGGCTACAGTAGTGGCGGTGGAGCGGGCAACACGGCCGGATCGGCGCTCATGAACCCAGGAAATGAGCCGGTGAGTTGGGACGCTATCCGGCGGCCATTTTTCCATTGCACGGCTGATCGTCCCATCCTTCTACCCGCATCGCCGATGTAGAGCTTCTTGACGCCATTCTTGTACAACCACGCCCCCGGATACCAATGGCACTCGGTCAATCAGACGAGGGGCATCATCAACATGTTCTACAATGACAAGGCCAACGGCATTCCGGTGAGGTTCTCTCATCTGCTATCCATTCCTCCTCTCAGCCCTTCCTGAAAGGCTGACACACGGCTTTTTTCTCTCCATCGTTGCCAGGGCAACTCGGACGCTGGAGCCATGTGGGTTTGGGGACGTGAACGGGGAGGGGGACCGGGGCCCGCTGACTCGAGTTTGAACGTTTTGTCTTTTTTCAGGCAATCGTGGATGCTATGGAACTTTATGGGGTGAGCGGACGGTATCCGCCTGCGAGCGCGATAGCAGGAGGCACGCATATTGACGGAGAGCATTCCCGTTTTTCCGATCGATCGGACAGCCTTTACCCGGTCACTGAGCAGCCGATTTACCTGCTCACCTCGCCGTTCTTCAAGTCGATGGATGTCCGGCTCTTGACGGCTCAGATGGAAAATACGAACGCCAGTCCCGTCTATCTGCACATTCGCGCTCGTGAGTGTCGCTCGCCGTCGGTCCGTCGGGTTCAAGGGTGGAGGATCGCGGGCGTGGTTGACGCCCCTCCCTCTCCTTTCCAGCCAACCTAACGCCGACGAGCTTCTACGTGCGCTCGGTCAAACTGAACGGCAAGAACCTGAACCGGACGTTCGTCTACCACGACGAGATCGCCTCGGGTGCGACGCTCGAGTTTGACGTCGGCCCCGAGCCCGTCCAGTGGGACAAGGGCTTCCAGCCTCCTCCGAGCGTCAGTCTCGGCACGCTGTGAAGAAGCGAGCGAGCGAGCGGATGGCGGATCGCTGAATGCTGAATGAATGTCGGCATGGGTAGCCTGCGGGTGTCATGTATGTAGGTATGTATGTATGTATGCATGTATGGACGTGCGTATGGAGGGATGGATGGAAAGCATGTACGCGGCCTCGGGCTCGCGCCTGGCCGTATTTATTCATTCATTCGGGTTCATTCTTTCGCGTCTGCTGTTTGTTAAGAGTCGGAAGGACAGACAGACAGACAGATGTTGGACGGACGGGTCGGGGTGACGCGGAAGCGAGTGAAAGGAAGGAAGGAAAGAACGGCCTGTGGGGTGCACTCGAAGCTCAACGCCGAGAAGCCAATGCCTGGCCAGCGAGCCAGCGGGCCCGGCCCCAACGCGTCGTTCCCTCTCTCTCCCGGAGCGCCGTCGTCATGGGGCACGGGCACCGACGGCCAGGACGACGACGACGCGGTGGGACAACAAAAAACAAACCCACACACGGTGCTGCCCCTCGGCGAGCGAGCGTCACGACACGACTCGATACGATGGCGATGGCGAAGACGATGACCTTGCTCAAGCCCACGACGAGGACGAACGGACGAAGGAGCGAACGAACGAAGGAACGGGAACGAAATAAGAATCGGTGGGAATGCGATTCGAAATAGAAACCGAAGTAAACCGAAGGAGGAGGACTGGGTGGAGGAGTACGGTACGGTCCGGTACGATACGGTACGGTAAAGTACGGTACGGTAAAGGAAGGGAAGGAAGGAGGCTAGAGGGGGGAGGAGCGGGAGGAATGCCTAGTTGTTGGTGAAGATGGAGATGGAGTTGACGGTCCAGTGGGCCTCGTTGAAAGCTGCGCCGTTGTCTGCGGGGGGGGAGACAAAAGAGGAAGGAGACCAAGGAGGGAGACGGAAGCATGTCAGGACGGCAGGACGACGGGCTGTGGTTGGGAAAGGAAAGATGGGACTGACAGAGGATGTGGTTGTTGATCGAGGTGCCGGTGATGGCCTGGCAGGACTTGTTCTGGTTTGCTGTGACGGGGACGGCCGGAGAAAGCGGAAGGAGGAAGGAAAGCGAAAGGAAAGCGAAAGAAAAGCGAAAGGAAAGGAAAGCGAAGCGAAAGGAAAGGAGCGAAAGAAAAAGCAAGAGTGGCCAGAGTGAGCTGGGAATTCGAATTCGACTCGCTCACGATCGCCCACTCTGCTCACCATACTGTGCCGGGACGGACCAGACGCCCTCGGGCCAAGTGCCACCGAGGTTTGAGCTAATGACGAGCTGTAGGAGACGGACAGATAGGGGTATGGATAGGGAGGGGATGAGTGTTTGGAAGAGAAGACAGAAGACGAAGACTGCGAGTGTTTGGAAGAGAAGACAGAAAACCCCTCCTCGTGCTCGCTCGCTCCACTCGCTCGCACTCGCCGCCCACTCACCTGCTGAGGCGAAAACGCATTATACATATTACAATTCTGCGAGCTAAAGTCCATCCTCGGCTTGCCCCATCCGGTGGGGTTCGGCTTTCCGTTCTTAATATCCTGGGGGATGCTATGACGACCGAAGAACCAGACCTTGATTCCGGCTGCCGTCCACTCCATCGCGTATACGCCTCCTCCTTGGGCGTTAAAGGCGGTACCGTAGGAAGACTTGTCAGAGTCTCGCATGCCGCATCCCTGATCGTTCGTCTTATCCGCATCGCAATTCGTCTTTGTCGAAGGGTTCGTATCCATAAACGTTGCGGAATAGTACCCGGAGGAAGGAATGGAGCAACCGGCGGCGGTGTGGATGCTGATGGCGTTTTGGGTAAACTCGGAGACGCCTTCGATGATGTCAATTTCGCCGCCCTGGGGCCAGGACTTGCCGGTGCCGACGGTCCAGAAGGCTGGCCAGGTGCCGCATCCGACGGGCATGTGGGAGGCGTCAAACAGAAGGAGCGAGCCGGGGGTGATGGTATCGTGGGAGTACAGCACGGTGGACTTGCGGAGGTTGGACACCGACTTGGTCGTCTCTACGCCAATGTGGACGGAGCCGTTGCTGTTCGTGTAGAGGAGGCCCATCGACTCGGCGGCGGCTTGGTCGATGTACTGAGCGAGGCCGCCGTTGGCGCCGCTGTCAGTGCCGTAGTACCAGCTGTTCCAGAACGCGGAGCCGGTGTAGTTCTTCTTGAGCGTCCAGCCGGCGGCGCGCTTGTGCTGGGGGAAGAGGTGGCGGGCGCGGACCTGGTGGGCGTCGGCGAGGCTCACGTCGACGGCGGGGGAGGTAACGTTATGGAAGCGGCCGAGGGCGGAGTGGGCGGAACGAGGAGCGATCTCGATCTCGATGGCCTCCACGGGAGCCGGGGAGCGGCGAGCGGCGGCGGAGAGGCTGCGACGGGCGTCGGCGTCGGCGGGGGACGAGGCCAAGGCGGCGAGGACGAAGGGGAGAAGAGAGGGTGCGAGGAGCTTCATCGTGTCAGTCTAGGACGGGATGGAGAGAAGTGAGCTCGGCGGGCGAGGCTGTGGTTGGGAGGATGGATATAGAGGGTAAGATTGGGTAAGGTAGATGGTAGGACTCCTTTGTTGTCTGTGCGCCGTCTGTCCGGACAGAGAACGAGCGTGGGGGAGAAGTACGAGGGTGGGAGAAGTACGAGGGCGGAGAGGGAGACTGGGGAGGGAGGAGAGGAGGCAATGAGGAGGGCGAGGAGATAAATAAGGGTGAGCGGTGGAGCGGTGGATGTGATTGATGTGGGTGGGCGTTGGCCGGGGCAAGCAGTGCAAGAAAGGGGGTGAGTATTGCGGATGTCGTCTGCGCATCATATCCATCATTGATCATTGGTCATTGCATCGCATCGCACGCATTGCATCGCTCGCACGCATCCCGGGCAGTACGAGAAAGGGAAAAAGGAAAGAAGGGAAGGGAACGTGGATATGGCCTCGGCAGTGGCCATGCTCGGCGGTGGAGCGGCAATGGATGCCGCCGACGGCCATGGATGGATGGATGGGAGAAGAAAAAGAAAGAGGCAGATGATGGTTATCAGCGGGCCGACGCCGACGATCGTTCCGTTAGTGTTAACTAGCGAGCAGGCGAGGATCGCTCAGCGACGCCTTAGTCAACTAATAATAAGCCACTACTGTTCCTTCCCGCCCTGACGGACGCCGCAGCAAAGGCACCCACACGAGCGCCACCGCGGACCCGCAGCCGCAGTCGCCGAGACGGGACGACGCAAAGCGCGACATGAGCGTCCTTCGAAGAAAGAGACGGACGGACGGATTGAATGACTGCGGGATTGGCTCGACTGCGGCAAGCCGCTCCGCAGCCGCAGCCGGCCCATCCGCAGCCGTCCCTCGGCCGTGCGCAGCTCCGGCGTGCGTGCCGGCGATGGGGGAGGAGGAAGGGGAAAGACAGACTAGCCTCCGATGATTAGTCGGGGCCGTAACCCCGAAATAGACTCAGTCAGGAACCATCCATCCATCCATCCATCCATCCATCCCATCCATCCCATCCTCCTTCCCTCTCTCCAAATATGTACATCCACACGGCAACCCAACCAAACCATTGGGGTACGATACGATACGACCACCGTCCAATTTCGTTTCACTCGTGTTCATTTCGGTATAAAAAAAAAGTTCGGCTGTTCACGAACCCGCCACGGCATCTCTTCCTACATACAACAACGCCTTCCTCATACCGTCGAAAACGCCTTTCCTCATACCGTCGTCAACGCGGGAGCTCTTGTGCCAGGTTAGATCTTGTCCTGCATCTGGATGATCTCCTGTACAACAGCGGCGGCCAACCAACAGCCCGGCGTCAGTGGCCGTCCGTGTGAGAGCGGGATGCGGACTGCCCACAGCCATACTCACCACCCAGTAGCCATCGGCTAAGGAACCGTCAGACAACGCAGGCTGTCGTTAGTGATTCGATTCAATTCGGCGCTCGAAAAGACGCTACTTACGGTCAAGCGCTGAAACGAGACACAAGCAAAGACCACAACCCGTCAGCGCCATTCACTTCTGTCTCCACACTCCGCCATGCTCACCGAACGCAATGTTCCTAAAACGGCACGGCACCCCACCACGCATTCCAACACCGAGTCGAACAATAACAAAATCAGTCACCGCAAACCTACAACCTAGTCGTCGGAACCACGATAGGCGCGATACGCACTTCATCCTACCCTCCGTAAGCTTCTTCTGGAACTTGACGCCCAGCTTCTCCAGACGGTCGCAGCACGCCTGGATGTTGTCCACAGAGATGGCAATGTGTCCGAACCCTGCGTCCGTCGTTCGTCCACCGTCCGCAGACAAGGCCCATCGTCAGCGAGACACAGCGGCGAGGAGATGAACGATGCATGGAACGCACCCCTAGGCTCGCTGTTGCCGTTGTGGTAGCCCTTGAAGCTGTCATCCTTCTCCGTGCCGTGGTTCCAACTACGAATGCGTTTGAGGGATGACATGATACACTGAGCCTAGCCTAACCTCCACTTGATCGCTCTCCACCGCGAGAGGGACTTACGTGAGCTCCAAGAGCGCCTCCCTCTTGGAGCGCTCGACACCCTTCTGGTGCTGATAGCCGAGGAAGAAGAGGGTAAAGGTCCTGCGCGTATGATTTGGAGAGACGGTACGATAAGCCGCGAGAGGCCATCGGAAATATGTGTGACGTGTGGCTTTCAAAGTCACGCGCCGCCACTCACTCGGCTTCGTGCTTGTCAATGAGGTCTGTCCCACATCGTCGATCATAGAGACGGCGGCATCAGTGAATCCGTTCGTTCGCCCCATCAACGTTTGTCGAAGAGACGACTCCATTCAACCCACCCATGCCGAGGATGTTCTCGTAAAAGTCCAGCGACGCCTTGGGATCCTTGACGCGGAGCATCGTGTCTACATTGTCGCACGGGCGGCCAGGCCGGTAGGCGAGGCGGCGTGCAAAAGGGACGAGGCCCAATAGAAAAGATAAACAAAGAAAAGGAGACGCCAATTTGTGAGAAAGGAAACCTCAGAGACATCTCGACGACCCTCGCGGTCAGCTCTACCACCCTCGCGGCCTCGTCGCCCACCACGCCCGATCGAACGCCTTTGCGCCGGCTTTAATAAAGGCGCAAGTCGCCGCTTGTCCTCCTCCGTTCCGCGTTCATCCAACGCTCGTCTCCCGCAGGCCCCTCCCCGCCCTTCCCTCATTTCTTCACTCCAGTCCCCCCACAGACCAAGGATAGGACGAGGGCCGTCGGAGGACTCGCACTCACGGTTGAACCTGTAGCTCTGGGTCTCTGCGGTAGCCGGCATGGTTGCGATTGTGTTTTTTTCTCGATGGACTCTGAAGGGATGAGAGGATGGTTAGGACAAGCCGAGTGAGTGGAGTGGTGCTAAAGAGGGAAGATGGGCGTCTGTCTTCCCCTCCGCCGTCCGCCGGCCGCCGATCTCCACTCCACCTCCCTCCACCTCCACCTCTTCGCTCGATCGATCGGCATGTGTCATGATCGCGCCGAGCTCCACGTGATCTTTGCTGCGGCCACTCGTCCGCCTTCGAATCTTGTTAAACCAAACATAAACCTTGTTTACCCAAACTCCAATGTTGAGATGTTGAATGTTCATCTTGCTTACCCAAAAATTAATCACGGCCGACCTTCAGAGCCAAGCACAGCGCAGCACGATGCGATATACCGTCGAACGCAAGCGTCTTCCACACGCGGCGCACGGCCGACTGGTAGTCTACATGTAGGGCAGTCGGCGTAAAACAAACAGGGTATCACTAATTGCGTATCGTACCATGTCGTCCTTCGAAGGGACGGTTACACCGTGTCGGATCGAAACGTGCTTCGAGTCAGAAAGGATTGAATACATATGGACAGCCAAAACAAAGCGCAGCAGACAAAGAAACGGACAGAGAAGATAAGGGTAAAAAGGAACAGGAAAGTACACGCTCGATCCCGCTCCTCTTCGTCACTCGCGTTGGGACCGAGAGGCGAGGGGTGGTAGAGGGATGGAGGAATGTATGTAGGGATGGAGCCGACGAAAGCAAGATGGACTATTGGGCTGTTTGACTTCTACGTTCTTTGCCATCAAGAATGACATTATGGTGATCGATATTGACTTTTGCGCATCCTTAATTAACATTCAGGCCGTCAAAGACTGCAGAGGGTATCCATATTTTACGGTAACGTGTCCATATTTTACCGTAACATGTCTACATTTAACAGTAACGTGTCTATATTCTACAATAACACGTCTATAGTCTACATTAACGGGTCCAAGAATTCTTCGGAGGCTTTTGACAAACGTGCCGTGCTCCGTCGGCTCATGACGAACAAATATACAGGCATGGCTAGCTTGGCCGCTTGTTTGGCATCCTGCCTTCCTTCTGTAGGACGTAAAACGATCCTTCCACGTCGTGCTCGAGCAGATAAGAGGTCGCGTCGCATCGCGTCGCGTCGCATCGCGTCGCGTCGCGTGTGCCCTCGATGGGCCGCCTTCTCGCCTTCTCGCCTTCTCGCCTTCTCGCCTTCGACCGACGCCCAACCTCGAAGTCGAAGCCCAGAGAGAGGACGGCGGACCTTCACTTCGCTTCGAGCTCTCTTCTTCCTAGCTAGCACCTTGCTCCTATTTATCTAGACCAGTGTGCCTCACACTCTTCTCTCCCTAACCCTCTGACTGACGCAAACCCGAGTCACACGCTCCTATTGTCTTTCTCAGCGTTTCGCCCCACCCTCGTTACCCATGCTCATCCTCCCCGTTCTTCTAGCATTTACCTCAGTCCGTCTCGCCGCGTCCTTGTCGGCACAGAACGACATGGCCGGCGGCGGCGACGGCAGCGTCCTGGATGTGTGCAAGCAACTGGAGAAGCGCTTGTCGAGCGACGGAAAGGTCTTCTATCCAGGTGGGCGGCGATCCGATGATATCTGTATCTGTCGAGGATGTTCCTTGTTGATAATGTCTCTTTTCTTGTCGCCCCATCCGCTAGGCACCTCTGGTTATGATGCCGACGTAAGCCGCCCGGCTAACGTCCAGTCGAGACAGCCAGCTACATGCTCCGTAGAGCCCGGTAATGAAAATGACGTGGTGGTCATCGTGAGCCTCTTCCCTTCTTTACGCACCTACTTGCTGCATGTTCACTTCTTTTTCCACCTCTCTCTTCTCTGACTCCTCAAGATGACGACCCTGCGCCAATTTCCCGACGTCCTTTTCGGCGTCCTAGGTGGAGGCCATGCCTTCAATCCCGGATTTTCCTCCACCCGCGGAGTTCTCGTCTCTCTCAACCGTCTGCGCCAGTTTAAGTTGCATAGCAACTTCCCCTTTGGTCGCTCCCTTTCGCACGGAGACAGTTTGCAGTCTAACGCTTCGAGCATGCAGCCCCTGAGCCTCCGCTCTTCCGCCCATTCGAACGATCATCCCGCAGCCGAAGTCGACGTAGGCCCAGGCTGGACGTGGGACGAACTGTACAACGCTCTTGACCCCTACGGCCTCACCGCCATCGGCGGCCGCGCGGCCACAGTTGGCGTGCCGGGACTACTTCTGGGCGGCGGATACAGCTTCCTGAGCAACCTGCACGGCTTAGCCGTCGACAACGTCGTCAGCTATACTGTCGTCAGTCCCAAGGACTCGAGCATTTCCGTTGTCGACGCCAGATCCGATCCCGACTTGTTTTACGCGCTCAAAGGCGGTGGAAACAATTTTGGGTGCGTATTCACTCCACCGCTTCTTTTATCACTCTGAAATTTTGCTTCGTTGCGGCTGTCGCTGAGGACGCCCTGCCGGTCCCAACCTCCCTTCCGTCCTCCTCCAGCATCGTAACCAACTTCCGTATCAAGGCCTACCGCCAGGGACCTGTCTATGCCGGCATAATCACTTTCAAGCCCGGACACGCCGACCAAGTCCGTGATACGGCCGTCAATTTCGCTCAGAACAATAAGGACCCTAACGCGGTCGCCATGATCTTCTTCGACTACGATGCCTCCGGGGTGGGCTTTGCTCTTCACGGAGGCGCCGACTGGTCGTCGGTGGAACTCTCACTGAATGACCTCTCTTCTACTCTCCGATGCCCCCAGCCGTCGGAGACTTGTTTGCTCTTCTTCAACGGAGATCACAAGCCATCCGTGTTTGACGCGTTCCTCTCGTGAGCACTCCCACGCAGCCGTGCCAGTTGCGATAGGGTGCGACATGGCATGGTCGCTGCCTGGGCCTCACCCTTGCTCTTCTGTCGTCTGTCCGCGGAAAACCCCCCAGCATTCCCGCGGCGAAGAATGACTTTAAGCGACGATCGTATGCCGATTTGGTCGAAAGCACTCTGCCCTCCGTGAGCCAGACCGATGGCACCCGGTGAGCTTTCCGACATGTCTCCATGTGCCCTTGAATTAGAGTCACTTGGGTCTTTCGCGCAGCTGATCTTTTGTATGCGTGCCGATCGCCTCTCCGACAGGACTCTGTTTTCTACTGTTAGCTTCCAGGATCTTTCCGATAACGTGACGAAGGCCAATGTAGCTCAGGTAGACCCTCCGATCTTTCTCATTGTATCGACCATTACCACTAACAATTCCCTGTCTTTTGTTTACGAACGTGCTCAGCGCGACTCGTGGGGACCCGCTCTCCTCCGCCACGACCCGCACGCCTCCGTCTCCTACCTCCTTGAGCCTTACCTCCCCTCCTACTGGGACCAAGCCACGCCTTCAGCCTACGAGCACTCTCCCAGCCACGCCGTCTTCCCTCTCACCATCCAGTACAGCTGGACCGATCCCGACGACGACGACTTGTTCACGAATACACTGCTCAAATCGACGGCGCAGCTGGATAGCGACGTAGGCGGGGGTCTTAAGTATCCGTGAGTGCCTCTCCAACCTTGGACGCATCGTCTCGCTCATTTCCCTCCCTCGTCTAACCATCCTTTCCCATATTGTCCTCGCGCTCCTCGCCATCGAGTAGCAACTATGCAGCCCCTCACACTCCGCTCAAAGACATGTACGCGGACGTGGACCGCCTCAAGCAGCTAAGGATGCGCTACGACCCCGACGGCCTCATGCTTCGCGCCGGCGGTTGGAAGTTTGTCTAGTCCGCGCCGTCCCTCTTTACCTTTTTCGTCGTTCCCCTTCCTTCGGGAAGGGGTGATCGCGCTCCGGCCGGTGACTCGATCGTTTCGTACACCCGCGTCGTATCGTGTCGTTTTTTTTTCGCCCCTCCTAATGTAGTCGTTCCACGCCCCATCGCTATTCCCAGCCCCTTCCGTAAATATACGTCTTGGCATTCCGCTGTCGTGATTCGGTCATCCATACCTGGGGGAAACATCGGCTCGCCAACACTTCTTTTCCTCCCCCCGGCCATTGCAAGACGTCTCGTAGATCTCCGATCCAGGCGTTCCGTCGTGGTCTGTACCCATTTTCAACACCTTTGCCGCCGGCAGTAAAAACCAGAACGACAAGACACTTGACGCCCTCATCGGATCGTGATAGGCCTCGTCCGCAGCGCAGCCTCCCAATCCTCCACGTCGCCCAATTCATCCACAGCGCGCACCACGAACGTCACCGAAACCGCACCACCGCCAAGCTCCTCCATCTCTGGCGGGAGGGTGAGTCCGGCGACGAAAAAGCGAGTGGGAGCATCTTCGAAGGTGGAAGTACCTAAGAAGATTGGCTTGTTCGACGGAGACGGCACGTCCTGGGATGATGTAAGAGAAGGTACGCCTTCAAAGGAGGCGTAAACGAAGTAGAGATCCGCCTCTGAAGGCTTGTCTTCTGTCCCCGTGCTCCCATCCCAGTTTAGGACGCCCCATAGCGACTTGTCGCCCTCGCCCAACGGAGAATTGACCTCGACCCAGGTGAGCGCGGAAGGTCTCGAACTTGAACCCGTCGTCCCGTATCTTCGACTTGCCCGCGCCGCCACCCGCCTCGACCAATCGCCTCGAAAGAGCGATAGCAAACCGACATGGAGGAGCGGAGTCTTCTGAGCGACCAGACGATCCCAGTCTCGCCTCGAACTGTCGTCCGCTCCGACGGTCACCGAAAGGCCCAAGATGACGTCGACAGCCATCGACGACGCGGACCGTGGCTGAAAGACAGTATCGATCCTGCGCCAGCCGTTCGCGAGCTCGCGGTAGTCCTTTCGCAGAACCGTGTAATCGACGGTGGGCGAATCCGTGTCCGAACGAAGGGCGACTGCGACATCGTGGAGCAGAGACACGGTCAAGTCGCTCGGCCGATATATGACCGTGGCGTGAAGGTTGACATCCCCGGATCGCTCGCCTCCCGCGAGAGCGATACGGTTGAGCGGCACAAACCGCTCCTGAACGTCGGCGGTGACGGCTTTAGGTGTAAGGATGTCACGACCAGGACGGCAAGTCGGATTGAGCCGCACCTCAACACTGCTGCTTCCCAACCAGGCGACATCGTCGACCAACGCAGCGACAAGCTCGATTTCGCCCTCAGTTTGGCCTATTTCACGGTGATCAAAACGTCGCTGCCCATCATCGCCCCACAACTGATCCGGCTTCGGAGAGCAAACGCTCATATCCGTCCAGCCATTGCGTCCTGCATTCGACGAGAGGTCAAGCACATTCTCACCGTCAACGTAGAATGCGGCGCCGGAGCCTCGACTGAAAGACGTCCAGAAAGCGTTGCCAGACCGGGCCCGAGTTAGAGATGAAGACGTATTGAAGGGAAACGGTGGCGGCGCGAGCACGGGTATCCTCCTCGGACACCATTGCGAGAGAGACCTGTTGCCCTGCCGATCCAAATCGGATCTGGTGTCGATGGTCGACGACAAGCTTCCGTCCAGGCCGCCTGGGCCAAGCCAGAACCTGCACTCGTCCGCCCACCACTCCTCCCACGTCCGCTCCACGGCACCTCCCTGACCATCAGCCGGTTGGTATTCGCGCTCCCACGTCCAGCCAGGCGCAAAGAGAGCGACCGACAGGCCGAGAGCCAGCTCGCGCCCATTCTCGTCCTCCGTCGTTCCGCGTTGATCGCCGCCGTCGCCTCTGGCGTTACCGTTGCGGAAATCCAAAGCTCCTTGAGGTCCGATCCGTTGGAGAGCTTTCCAGGCCTCCCACCCTCCCCAACACCCTCTCCCAAACACATCCACTCCAACATACACATCCTGCCTTGCACGCTCCCTGCCACTACTGTCCGCCATCGCCGCGGATAACGCCAGCAGCGGCAGAGGCTCGTCTCTCGGATCGGGAAAGGCGCCGGGAGGACTGAAGCGCTGTGGATGGCACCAAGTGTAGTTTGTGAAGATGCCCGTGGACGATGCGAAGAAGGGGTAGTTCGCGGGAGTGAGCGCGTCCTGCCATTCCAGTTTTCCGGAAGTAGTGACGGAGTCGTACCTGTGAGGAGAAACGACGAGAAGGGCATTCAAAGGCTGCACACGGCTGAGCGGAAGAGCGGGTTTAAGAACGAGGACGCCTCACCAAATCACCTCAGCTCCCTCTCCGATCCTCTCCTTCGCTAGCCGAGTCAGCTCCTCAACCCACGTCCTCAACCGCTCCGCATACATGGCCATGCTCCTCTCCTTGGCTCCAGCGCTGCCATCGCCCCCTTCTCCGTGCAGCTCGGAAAAGTCAAGGTCTGTCTCGACGTTGATGAACCAGCCGTCAAAGTTGCGCGAGAGGGCGAGGTCGATGAGGTGGAAGGTGTAAGGGTAAACGAGTGACGAAGAGGAGGAGAAGGAGGAAGGGGAGGCAGGGGAAAGAAGAGAGAAGAGGTCGAGTTTGGACTCGCGCCATTCGAAAATGCTGGGACGGGGAGGTCACAGTTGCGGGTTCAGAGCAGCTTTCTTTCTCCTCCTATCCTTCTCTTTTCAGCACCTATATCCTCGTCGAAGAACGCTCACAGAGTTCCCAACACCTTAACGCCATGATGATGACAGGCATCGATCCAGCTGCGCGGAGGAATGGTCACTCGGTTGTGTGAGAAGCTGTGAGGATGGGCCAGAGCAGACGAAGAAAGAAGGGTAGGGCGAAGGTCGAAAGGTCAACACGCTACCTTCCAGACAGCTCAGCGATCGATCGTCTCCCTCACTAGACGAAGGTGTCTACCAGCTGCCTGAACATAACATAAAGAATCCCGAAGTAAGACGGTTGAGCTTCCGGACGCGCTCAGGATGGCCAGAAGGTGTGCCGATTTGGACAGACGATACCGTGAGGCCGTCACGAAGGAGAGACGCACAGGAATTCGAGAGTGTATCCTCGCGCGAACGTATCTTCCGTGTATCCTCCCTTGAAGTCGTGGCAGACGAGGACCCTGCCTCCGTCGGCATTGGGACTCGCACGCGAGCGTCGCCAGCTCGCACGGCGGCGTCTCTCAAAGGTCCCTCTAGAATGGGCACTTGGCGGAGGCCACCCTTGCCCCGAGCGAGCCGCTTGTTCCTTGCGAGTATCGACGTACGAATTTAGGAGATCTAGGCTGTTGAAGTGGTCTGGCTCGGGGAGGACGGAGGAGTCGAGGCGGGCGAGGAGATGGTGCTGAAGTGGACGGAGTGGCATTGCTGAGGGCTGTTATTGGCGGCGCGCATACACGAGCGCATACAATCGTCTTCCAGCCAGCGACGCCAGATCGACGGCGATGGATTGACGGCATGCATCTTCTTCCGCCCGACCATCGCATCAATCTCCGCAAACAAGTCGTCGTCCACTCTCTTCTGTCATCACATCACCATCTCCGTCTCCATCGCCACATTCCCTCGCCATCCTCTCCAGTGGTGCTCCCATCTCATCCTTGACCACCACCCCCGCTTCACCACTATATGCTCTATCTTCCGGGCCCTCGCCATGCCCACCTCCGCATCACACCGCTCTGCTTCCTCGCCCATAGCCGCCCACCCAGCCTCGTCCCCCTCGACGTCCGATCCGAAACCGTTGATCGGATCGAATCTGCCTGTGACCCTCTCCTTCCTCCGCTCCATCATGGCCCACCGACCCGTAGGCGTGCACAAGCACTTTCACGCATTCGCCATCCTGCGAGACCTATCGGACGCGCTGGCAGCTCAGAGAGAGGAGGCGAGGGAGGAGGAAGAAGGAGAGGATGGGGATGTGGGAGCGGGAGGGGACGGACAGGAGTTCGTGTTGGACAGCAAGGACGTGTGGGAGCAGCTGGAGAGCATGTACGATCTGGAGGCTTTGGACGACATGGTGAGATCTTTGGTCTCGAACATGGGGTCTCGTTTCGACCCGCTGTCTATTGAGATGAGCGGCAAAGGTTCGCAATGGCCGGCAAGCTGAGAGACATCTGCGTCGCACGCTGTTCCACTATCAGGAAGATTCGTCTTCTTCCTCCTCTTCCCCCTCCCCCTCCCCGCCCCCCTCCGGCTCCTCAGCGAGACAACGCCGTCTCTCACCCTCTCACCCTTCCTTCCGCCTCCCGCCCGCCTTTCCACACCGGCGAGCGACAGATTTTGAATTGCCCTTCGACGAGTTCGAGCAGCTCATCGCGCCGAGACGGATTGCTCCGCAAGAGGAGCGCGTTGAGGGAGATGACGAGGAGTGGGTGCCTCCGACGGGAGGCAATAAGGGCAAGGCGAGGGGACAGAGGAGCAGTACGTCGTCATCGACCGCTGCTGCGTCGACGAGGACAAGGGGCAGAGGGAGACCGAAGAAGAGCACGGGGAGGCGGAAAGGGGACGACGACGACGGTCAAGGAAGCTCTGGATTGAGCGATTGAATATACTATGAGAATGCGTCCGCTTTGGTCCTCGGCAATGGGCAGCGCTCAGAAGGGCAGGCTCGGCTCGCGCCCTCAAAGTCGACACGTTCAGGAAGCTAGGAGCGACGGAGAGAACTGCTGCCTCTTCAGCGACTTAGGGAGAATCCGACCAATTGAAGACGGTTTGTAGCACCTCCCTAGACGACCTCAGACCGATATGGGCAAAACCATCTCTTGGCATGCACCGCAGGGGATAATGACCTGAGCTACCGTCACATTCTCTTTCCCAGACTGATTCTTTTCGTTTTTGTCCATGGCCCCTTGCGAGCTCGCGAACACGAAGGACGGCGCGCTCGAGGTTTGGCCAGTCTCCAAGGGTGACGGTCAATTCACTCTCGCAGTATCTCCTTTCCCCAGAGTGGCTTGAGCGCTACGGCTTGCATGCGCGCGCTTCGGTGACGACCGTATTTGCAGGCTGCCTTAACACGGCACGTCGGATACTGACTTGGCAGCAATTTCACTAAGAGCACGAGTTTGCTCACGCGAGGAGCGCGGAGATTGACGATAGCTTAATGATGGTTACAGTGGCACCCACGGCGGGTTTGGAAGAGGCGGGGAAATCAAGGTGTCCAGTGAACAGGAATGGAAGAACGGGCACACAGTTGGTCGGTCAGTAAACGGTGGTGGTGGTAGTTGGACGCCTCCGCGGAGGATGGGAGGTGTGCACATGCTCGCTGCGGCCTCCCTGCTGCGGCAAGCCATCCATCCGACGATCGTGCGCGTACCGAAAAGGCCACCTTCCTACCATCGTTGCCTTCTACCTCGGTCAACCACCACTCAGTCACCAGTCCAGCTCGTCCAAAGAGGCAGCTCACGAAATCTTAGGCACGCGAGGAACCAAAGGAAGTTGAGGAAGAAAACCACCTGCCCACCATGTCAGGTCGTCAGCAACGGGTGATGGTCCAGCCCATCGTGAGTGTCGGAGCAGATTCTTTGTGATCTCTTCTTGTCGTGTGACGCCGTCGCTGGTGGTCTCGTAGAAGGCGCGAGTGGTGAGGCCAGCATAATAAGAGGCGGCATGGATGTACGGACGAGTTGAAGGGTGGGCGGATGGACCGGTAGGCGGATGGCGCGCGAGCGGACGAGCGAATGGACGACTGATGAATTCCTCAGGCTGAGTTGGACTGACTGGCTGACTGACCGTCCGCGTCTTGCTGCATTTTTCTCTTTGATCTTTAATCCAGAACGTCATATTCAAGCACTTGCAGGCGGTGAGTGAGCTTTCTTTTTATCAGAATCGTTGTTTCGGATGTCCGGTTAACTCATCCTGGCCAGATACGGTCGCTGGCTGGGCTCGCGTGGGACATGGATACTTCCTGACTCGACAACTAACTCGCTCATTGCCTTTATATAATTTCTTGCATTATATTCTGATGCGCGCATGTTTGATGCACGTATGATGCCCGGCTCAGAGAACAAAAATCCAAATCTGGCTGTACGACAACCTGGACTTCCGAATCGAGGGCAAGATCATCGTGAGTGCTCGCTCTGGCCCCTTCGGTTCAAGTGCTCAGCTATTTTCCTTTCCTCCTGACGGTTTTTTCTCCCTTTATTCTGCCTTATTTTCAATTCTATAAATGTCACACCGTCAGGGATTCGACGAGTTCATGAACGTGACGGTGGACGAAGCGGAGGAGGTATGGCAGAAGGGCGACAAGAAGCGAAGGGAGCTTGGTGAGTCTATTACAGAAATGTTTCCAGCAGACAGACAGATGCGTGGTGGATTTGGATCTGTCGGACTAATGAATTTTTGTCTTTGCTGTTACCCGTTTCATGACACTCTTCTGGTTACTCATCGTTTTGTTGTCTCTTGGCTCGAATCCAACCTCGGCCAGGCCGGATCCTCCTCAAGGGTGACAACATCACGCTGATCCAGCCCGTAGCTTGAAGTCCCATGCTGAACGCTCGAGCTCTGAGATGAGCTCGCGCTGTCGGATGCATTCTGCGTTTGGAACCATTCCTTCTCGTCGTCGTTCTCGAAGTGTGGTTCTTATTGGAGACGGAAAACTCCATTCATCCGTCATCTATCCGGCCGCCCCTGGCATACGAACACTGTATGATACACACTCACTAAAAGAGCGAGCTGTCTATGCGACTGTTCTTCCAGGATGTCGAGAAGGGTCACGATAATTCACGGGATCTTTGAAATGTCGCTCTTGCAAAGTTGATTGACGATGATGCGCTCGCGACCCGGGGGCCAGCCAGAAACCACCGAGGTGCCGCAGCATTTCTTCTCGATCGACCCCTGCACCACTTCCCTTACCGGAAACCTCGCTCCTTTTCATCGTCACCTGTCCACCTTTCACCATTCTCCTGCGGCTTGCGACATGCCAGCCGCGAAGCGAAAACGCCCTTCTGAAGCTGACGCTGCGCAGTCATCAGCGGCGAGTTCAGCAACTACTGTCACTCGTTCCAATGCCTCCACCTCGTCTTCTTCCTCGCCTGCACCCATGAGCGCTGTTGCTGCGCGTAAAGCGGCGGCGGCGGCAGCAGCAGTAGGAGCGTCGTCTGCAGCTTTGGAGGACGTTCAGGAGCAGGATTTACCTTTGCGAGGGTCCGCTAATGCGCCCATGAGCGCCATCGCTGCTCGAAGAGCGGCTCGGGCGGCTCAGGCGGCGTCCAAGTCTGAGCCTGATGGCGAACGGAGGAGGGTCGCGCCAACGTCTGCCTCTGCGGCGGAGGGAAGTCCTGGTGCCTTTCATCAAGAAAAGCCCCGTATCACGAGCGAACGAGGGCGAGAAGGCCGTGCCACATCGTCCTCGTCGACTGGAAAGGTGAAGAAAGGCCGCAAGCAAGCGAGGACATTACCGTCCTCCTCCTCCTCCACACCCAGGTCGAAACCCGTCAATTCGACTCGGCTAGAGGCTCACCGGGCGGCCGAGGATGGTGAAATGGACATTGAGAAGGAGATGAGCGTCTCCTCGTCCTCCGTCTCCTCTTCCCCTTCCGCCGTAGACCCCGAGGACTTTGACTTTGCATCGTTCGATGTCCGCTCCTCCAATGACGGCAGCGACGTTCGCTTTAGTCGCTACTATGACGGGTCGGTCGAGGCTAAAAAGGCACCCGGAGAGCGATTGAGTAAGGGGCACAAGGACGGGGTTACGATGGCCCAAGATTCTGCCGGACTAGATTTCGTCGAGCAGGAGCACTCTTTCATTCGTCTCGGTGACGAGGAAGAAGAAGAAGGAGGAAGAGGAGCCGTCCCGACGGATTTGGCGTTGGGGGACGATCTAATTCAACAACCTTTGAGGACATCATCTCGAAAAGGCGCCCAAGGCTCCATGGCGCGCGGGACGGGGGATGGTGATCCGAGCGGAAAGAGGGCGCGTTTCGAGCACGAGCACGAGCCTGCCGTTGAGCGAGGCGGCGACGCCGGTGAAGCAACATTGGCAGACGGGGGCGTGGAATCAAACTTCACCGTCAAGACAGGTGGAGAGGAGAAGAACCTTGTGTACCTGAGCGAAGTTGCCCAAGACGGCAGAGTGAAGGCGGCGGCGAGCGATGAGGAGCGCGAGGGCGTTGTCGTGGGGTTGAAAGACGGAGAAGTGAGTGGAATTGGACCGCCAGTCTTCAACATGTCGTCTCACAACTCTTCTCGCATTCTTTCGCATTCTCTCGCACATCTCCTTTCTCCCAGTCCATCGT
This sequence comes from Peribolospora baueri, assembly GCA_029717555.1. Taxonomy (NCBI): domain Eukaryota; kingdom Fungi; phylum Basidiomycota; class Peribolosporomycetes; order Peribolosporales; family Peribolosporaceae; genus Peribolospora; species Peribolospora baueri. The sequence continues at coordinate 68,968 of JAMDHS010000069.1, read as the reverse complement.
CTTCTCCGGCTCCGTCTCTTTGACCGTCCTCCACGGCTCTGTCTCCGTGCTAGGCGCCCTGCTCTCTGGCCCGTCGAAACGGTCGTATCCCATTTACTCCCCAAAGCACCATCCTTTGGCCGTCATACGGCCCGTGGCCTTATCCACCCGACATCGGACTCGTCGGCCGAAAAAGATGCCACATCGACTCCCCTTCTCACTACCCGCAAACTTCTCTCCACCCCAGACAAGGTTCGCCTCCGTAATTTGGCTGCGTCCTCTGCGGAGCGGAATAGAAGGGGTGGCGAGGGTCATACCTTCTTTCAAGGACTCTTTTGACCCGCCTAGGTGGAGAGGGACGCAGGAGGAGGGAAAGAATGAGGATTGGGGTATCACGGGATTCTTTCCCGTGAGTCAATAAAGCTTCACTCTCGACCACCAAAGGTTTCGGCCGTTCACGTCTTCACATGGTGGTCGTCTTCTACCGTCCGTTTTTGGAACAGATGTTGACCCTCAAGCCAGATCTTCGAAGTCAAAAGTTGCCACGTGATTGGTCTGCCTGTCTACACGACCTCTGCCCCCCGCCATGGTCCGCGAGTGAGAAGGAGCAAGCTCGAGCGCGTCGTTCCTTGGAAATGGACAGGGACAACGAGGAAGAGGAGGAGGAGGAGGAGGAGCCTATTGGAAGGGCGGAGACGGAGGCGAACGCAGAAGCGAATCCGCCTGTCGTCCTCGTGCGCGGTCCGAAGAGGGTGGGCAAGAGCACCTTTGCACGGTTGGCTGTCAATAGGTTGTTGACGAGGTGAGCGAGTATAGTGTAGAAGACATGGCATCCACTATTTGTCTTACTCTGGCTTGGGCTATTTGGCTCGTCCCAGGTACCAGAGGGTTGCCTTCCTCGAGTGCGACCTCGGTCAGTCCGAATTCACCCCGGCTGGCATCGTCTCGCTCACCCTCCTGGATCAGCCATTACTTGGTGTGTGCAGCTTCGAAGTCTGCCCTCGTCGCTGACGCGTCACTGATTATGGACGATGTCGCTTGTCGCTTCTGCTTTGTATCCTGTCCTTGCTAACGTCAGGACCGCCTTTCACGCATCCCTGCGTCCCGCTTCGCGCGCACTTCATCGGTTCCACCTCTCCCCGCTCGGCCCCATCGACCTACCTCAGTGCGCTCTCCGATCTCTTCGAGCACTTTCGCCTGCATGTCCAATTTGCCCAATCTGCACCTTTCGCACCGCCGTCCGGAGACGAGACGCTCGACGATCAGGGGCAAGAGCCGAAGATGGCTTCGGTCGTCCCACTCGTGATCAACACGCAGGGTTGGGTGAAGGGACTAGGTGTCGATCTGCTGGCCCGTATAGAGGCGGTTATGCGACCTAACCTCATCGTCAGCTTTCTTCCTCCCGACGGGTTGTTGGGTGGAGACGACTTTGCCATCGAGCTTGCCGCCAGAGCCAGCTTTCCGGGTGGAGGGGAGATGATGACGAATGGAATCGCGCGCGTCGACAACGACTCGCCCATCTTCTCGTCTTCTATCGGTTCGAGAGGCTCAGGGCCGGCGCAATTGCACGTATGTCAGCTCGAACCCTTCCTTCTTTCCTCGTCCTCGACGGGAGGCGGGGAGAGACACAACGCGGCGGATTTGCGTGCCTTGTCCATGATGGCATATTTCTACGCCCGGCTCCCACCTTCTGGCCCCGGCGGCGAAGACAACGGCGGCGGTCATGTGCACGTCACATGGGATTTTGAACTGTCCCTGCTGGCGAGGCCGCCTTGGACGGTCGAGTGGAGTGAAGGGTTACGAGGAGGAGCGTGGATGGTGGGAGAGGCTCAGGGGGTCAAGTATGAGCACGTCCTCCGTGCCCTCAATGGCTCGGTCGTGGGCATCATCGTTCTGGAGGATGAGGAAGAGGATGGCAGAGCGGACGGGCTGAGGACCGTTAACGCTCGGGCGATCGGCGAACAGTCGTCCAGCCAGTTCCGCGACCACCCTCGGCCACTACAATACGTGCCTATCTCCATGTCCGGCGTCGGGAGCCACGCCGGGCCGCCGTTTGGGTCGAGCACTTGCTTGGGCCTAGCGATCGTGCGCTCCATCGATCCTCTCTCCTCCTCCTTTCATCTCCTCACGCCGCTGCATCCTCGCGGCCTGGCCTCTCACCTCAACGACGAGGACCGTGATCTCGGCCAGCGCTATTCGTCGGCTCGTCGACTCGGCGCACCACCTCGTTCGGAGCCGGCCCGCCGTCTAGCGCTCGTAAAAGGCGACCTCGAACTTCCCATCTGGGCCTACCTCGACGGTCCCATTCCCTCTAAAGATCGCGGAGAAGTGAGAGAAGGAGCTGGAGGCAGCAACGGAGATGGGGGAGGCACGTTGTGCGGCGTGCCTTGGAAGGAGGTACCGTACCTCTCCTGGGAAGGTGTCGGAGAGAAGGAGAGGGGCGCGGGTGGAGCTAGTCGGAGAGTGAGGAGGAACTTGATGAGGAGGGGGCAGAGGTAGTTAGGGTGAAAGGAGGACGCGGTTCGTGACAGCCGTTCGTGACACGGATTCTCTACCGTCGCCGGATGGAATTTATTTCCTCTTGGATTCACCGCGTCGGACTGTCTCTAGATGGAGTATGTGAATGCGAGATCAAGCGCTCGAAAAAGGCTTGAGCGTTATCGGTGGTCGTTTGGAAAGAGCACGCCAGGCCTCGACTCACTCTCGAAGCTCTTTCTTCGTCTGCGCCGTGACCCTATGACGGCGCGCGAGGTCCTCCCTCCCTGTGGAAGACCCGTTTCTTCTTGCTGCTTTATCCTCCCTCCTCGTTGAAGACCTGTTTCTTCTCGCTATTTTATCCTCCCTCCCTTTTGAAGACCCGTCTCTTCTTACTGCTGTAACCTTCTTGTCCTTGATCTCGCTAACCTTCCCTTACTCATTCTCTGAGACGAGGCCTGAGTTTTCCCTGACACTGATCACTGGAAGAGTAAAATTTCCGCCCGGGTCGTTTTTTTTTTTTTTTTTTTTTTTAAAAATCTTCGTTGGCAGGCCGTCTATGCGATAACCCGTCTCCGTCGGCAGTGTCAGCCCGTGCGTAACTGTGCGCCCGCGTTAGCTGCGCTTCTTCTTTCACCTCGCCAAAGCCAAAGATGCGCTGCACTACCAACTCTGCGAGTCAGTCGAGGGCGCACGGCTTGAACCGGAACATGGGAGCGGAGAGTAATTGCGATCGCGAGGCATGGTAAGGATACATCACATGTTCCCCATCTGCTTCTGCGTCTCCTGCAGTCGCTGGACCATGAATAATGACGTGTCAAGGAAGCTGGCAGGTGCGGCGAGGCAAAGCGGGAGAAAGTGGGGAGAGGTGCAGCGAGTCAGTCGGACGCGGACGGGAAACGACGGCGAGAGGCGAGGTAAGCCATCGGGGTGCGATGCTCACCGTTCCACGCAGTTGGACAGGCACGCCTCCTCGCCGCGACCAAAGCGGGTGGACACGCCGCCGGTGATGCACTTGTCCCAACACATCTAGAACGCGACACCGTGTCGTCAGCGACGAGAGCAGGATAAAAAAAAGGGGGGCGGAATAAGAACAAAGGGTCAACGACGAAGGCGTGACTGCATAGAGGGGGAGCGAAGCGGTCCCACAGGATGAGACGAGAGGATTGAGACAGACCTGGGTAAAGTTGTGGATCGAGCTCTGCACCCTGGCCTTGGCCTGCTCGGCCTCGAGGAATGAGGCTAGCTCTCGCTTCGAGGAAGGGACGTCAAGGAGGAAGGAGAAGGGCGGAGTCCAGAGGAGAGAAGGAGAGTGAGCGCGAGGCGTTCCCGGACGGACGGGAATCGGACCGGGGCCAAAACAACGCAGAGATGACTCGAATTGGTTCCAACTCACCTGGGAAGCCTCGTCAAGACCGGTAGCGGAGGACATTTTGGACGGTCTCAAGGTCGGTGGAGTAGGACGGTGGAAAGGAGGACGGGAAGAAGGATGGCAATGAAGGGAATGGACTCGATCGAAGTCGAGTTCGTCGAGCGCTAATCCTCCGCTTAATGCCGTCGCGGACAAGCGCGGCGAGAACATTCAAGACGGACGCAAACGAGAGGGACGTCTGGTCAAATCGTCGATTCTACGAACATGCCTACACGTCTGGTCTAATAGTACATGGAAAGCTATGAGGTGCAACGGTCGGATCGATCAGTCGGCGGCGAGAGACAGGAAAGGCAACACGGAGGTCCTTGCGGACCAGCCGGGAGGAGGCAGTCCCTATGCGTACATAGGTGACGGCCGTTGTGGAGGATGGCGCGAGTGTCACCAAGGACGGATGGGTGGAGGCACGGACGGCTCGGTTCACAGCAGGTCGAAGTCGTCGAGCTGGGAAGAGGAAATGCAAAACGCGAGGAGGGCGTGGGAACAGGCGAACACAGGAGGGGAGGGGAAAGCAATGAGCGCCGGCGGACGGCGCGAATCCAAAGCCGAGCCAAGGAAAGCGAGCAGACAGCACGCACCTCGTCGTTGTATTTCATGATCTTGCGCTTGAGCGAGGAAGTGTCGACCCATGTGACAAAATCTTCCATATTCCTGGCCATTGGAGATAGGTTGGGACAGTGGATAAGGAAAGTAGGAGGAAGAAAAGGGGTGAGATTGCTCGTCCGTTGCAGCTTCGCCTCACGGAGGAGGAAGAGGTGGGATGGAAGACGGGCGGAGTGGGTGAACAGCGCTAGCTCACCTCGTTACGAGATAGGCCGGGTCGGTGACGGTGTCCGGACCAACTCGAATGTGACCTTGTTCGATGTATTTGACGGCCTGCGGGGAGGGGGAGATCGGAGGAAAACGATAGGAAAAGACTCGGATTTCAGCCTCTCTCCGGCTCGCCCGCTCGCTCTACACGCCGTACTAACCGATTTGACCGTTTCGCTCATCCGATTCCTGACCATGACGACGGCCAGGCGCCTCCTACAAAAGCTCGAGACGGTGACCTTGTCGACGACGTCGCTCATCTTGGTGCCCGTATCGACGAGGCCCATATCGTAAAGCTTTCCGAGCACGAGGGACTCTTGCTTGGCGCGGAAGGGATCCTGGGCGGGGAGGAGGGAGAGGCGTTGGACATGAGAGCGGACCAGGCCGACGAGCTTGTTGTACCTGCGGAACGGCGGGCGAGCGACGGGAGGGAGCGAAAGGATGAGCTCGGAAGGCAATGCGGGTGGGAGCTCGAGCGGGGCCACGCCGCGGCGGCGGCTCACTTGTGGTAATCGTCCCTGTTCTGGATGTGATACCTTCGCATCACCTTGATTTCTCGCAAGCCAGCATCATGCTTCCACTGTTTGGAAGAGGAATGCGGTGAGGGACGCGGTGATCGACTGCGAGCGGGCAAGGTAGCGAGGAGGGAGACGCACCTCCAAGAAGTCGACCTTCTTGAGCAGCTTCTTTTCGTGGTGCTTGAGTTGTCTCATCTTGGCCGCACGCTGGTCGCTTGGGCTTGTAGGTGGTCGTTGTCGTGGTTGTGGTTGTGGTTGTGGTTGTCGTCTGCTTACCGCGCAGAGGCGCTTGCTTCATCGGAGGGTGGGTGGAAAAGACTGCGGATAATTTGAAATGGCGGTTAAACAGTTGTTTACCCGAAACGGTCGTCTACTTATCGAATTTTATTTCGGGGCTGGCCGAGCGACGGGGCCGTCATCGTCGACACCACCACCACCGACGACGACGACGACGACGACGGAGAAGAAGAAGAAGACGAAGAAGACGGCGACGACAACGACGACGAAGACGAAGAAGAAGAAAGAAAGAAGACGACGATCCATTGGGCGAGGAGAGTCCGCCTTTCGCATCCCATCTCCTCCATCGTCCTACCAATCTGTCTCCATCTCTCTATCTCTCCGTCCGTCCGTCCGTCTGTTCCTCTGCTCTCCTTTTTGCATGCCGTGAAGTGACTTAATATTGTTCGATGCTCGTCCACCTTTGATTCGACCGGTCGACGACGACGACGACGTCCACCAACCACCACCACCACCGTCGACCCATCGACCACCATCCAACGCGGAGCCACTCCTATCCACTTAGTCACCGCCGCCCTCCCATCCTCCACCCGTTCTCCTTCATCCTTGGCCTCCTCCACCCTCTCCACACCCCTACCGAATACCGAATGCAGGCCCTTCACCAGAGCCCGCATTCCGGCCCCCACCTCCAACAGCTCCATCACCCGCCCCCGCAGCTCCAACACCCCCAGCCCCATCCTCTCCCTCATCCTCACGCGCTCCCTCACCACCCTGCTCAGCATCCGCACGCTCCTCAGAGGGCCCTTCATGGCGAGGCCGTGCTCAGATTGCTGCAGTATGGCGAGGCGCTCTCCTCTGGTCCTGACGTGAGTCCGCCGTGTTCCCCTTGCCCGCTCCACGTCTACGTCGCACGCCCGCGTCGCAGCAGCTCATCTCTTCCTCCCACCCGCCGGTCACAGCGAACGGACATGGACTACTGGCGAAGCTTCACGAAAGAGTTCTATACCCCCAACGGCATCCAGCGCGTCCATCTTTGGAACTCGACGATGAAGGAGAACAAGGCTTTCGGTATGTTTCGCCCGCCCTTCTCTTTCTCGCTAGCTCGCCGCTTGTCGCTCATCCGTCGCTTTCGCCCTTACGTCTTTCTCTCTCTCCCAACGCCCGCAGAGATACCCAACTCCGTCCTCCCCCGCTACTACCACACCCAATTCCTCTCCGGCGTCCTTTCCATCTCCCTTACCCTCCAAAATCCGCGCGAATACCCCGCCGCGACGGCACCACCGCCACCTCCCTCCTCCGCCTCCACCCAGTTCATCAGCGCCTTCCTTACCCCCGTCGCCTCATACGTCGTCGAATGCACCCGTGCGTCATGGACGACGACGTTCGAGAACGGAAGCCAGGTCGTTGCCCACGGGTCCATCAGAGCCAGCTTCTGCGGAGCCGGAGCGGCCGCCGGTCACCCCATGCGTATTGAGGGCATCGAGTTCCACACTGAGACGCACACTTGCTGGGTCAGGAGGGACGCCGTGATTCACAAGGAGGTCGAGGAGCCCTTGTTCCCAGCGCTGCTCGCCAGGCTAGGCGTGCCCGGCTATTCCACCAGCAACCCCAACAACGCTAGCGCCAATACCAGCACCCCTTCCGCTTCTACCAACTCTCCTTCTCTCGGCTCCTCGTCCAAGCAGTTCGGAGGACCTGTTGCCGCGTCGCCAGCCATGTCCGCTCAAGGTTCCGCCTCGGGCTCAGCGTCGGCGTCCGGTCGAAACGGCCAGGCCACTTCCTCGTCCTCTGCCACCAGCGTGGGTACCGCCCCCTCTTCGTCAGCGCAGCAACCTCCACCTACCCCAACATCGTCTGGCAAGGGCAAGACGGGCAAAAAGAGCGGGACAGCCAAGGAGAGGAGAGAGAGGGAGAAGCTGGATAAGGATGAGCGAGATCGGGTGGAGAAGGAGAGAGGGGACAAGGAGAGGGAAAAGGACAAGGAGGAGAAGGCACCTGGTGCGATGGGAGAGGGTGGACGGGAGGTCAAGGAAGAGGCAGCCGATGGCGTTCCTTCCGGAGACACCGGCGGCGCCGGAGGAGCAGATGCTGGCGGTGGGGCTGGTGCCGGCGAAGGGGTAGTTGGCGGATCGATGGAGGCGGTGGGAGACGGACAAGGGCAAGGAGGAGGAGCGGCATCGAACATTTCAGCGACGGCGGAGGGCGGCGCCTCCACCAGCGCCAGCACAACCAGTGGCGGTGGCGCCACCTCGACCTCGGCGACCTCCAGCAACGCTGGGGCGGGAATGACTTTGGCGAACGCAAAATCTCAACAGCAGACACCGACGATGCTCGTCGAGAAGCTTTTCCTCCCTGAGCTTCCCGTTAACGACTATGGTATCACGTTGAGGGCCATGAGGTGTTTGGAGGTGAGCGATGAGGACACTCGGTGAGGTGTTCTTCTTCGGATTCGGCTCATCTTGTCTCGTTCTTTTCTTCCTCTCTTCCCCCTCGTTGTATGCTTCGACTGTACCCTCTTACGCTAACCACAGATCACCGAGAGCGTGAACCAGCTACGGGACTTGATGGACTTCAGCCTTGGCCACAACGACTTTGGAAAGTCATTTGGGCCTATCGGTCAGTTCGGTGTCCATTCAAGGGCCTGTTTTATTTCTCTATCCTTCTTCGTCTCGTCTCGCTGATTTTCTATCTTCCCTCCTCGATCCCGTGTCCTCGGCTGCTGCGCTGTACAGAGACCCTCTCGCGCTTCGCCCATCAGTTTCGAGAGATGCAAGCCGCCCGTTCCATGGCTTCCATATCCCCCGCCTCTCGTCCAGGCCCTTCCGCCTCCGGTCCTGGTCCCGGTCCCATCGCCACCGGTCCCAGTCCCGGCGGCCCAGGCCGAAGCCCGATAGTTGGCCCCGGCCCGAGCCCCATCATCGGTCCTGGCCCGAGTCCAGTCGGGCCCGGTCCCAGTCCCATCGGTCCCGGTCCCAGCCCGGGTCCCAATTCGCTGACGCTACGAGGCATGGGTATGGGGATGGGGATGGGGATGGGGATGGGCGTGAGCGGCGTGAGCATGGGTATGGGTACGGGCATGGGCATGGGCATGGCAGGCATGGGCGGCATGGACGATCACCACGTTCAGATGCACCCCCCTCCCCCGCCCATCTTGCGCTCCCCCAGTCGAATTGGTGCCAGCGCCGCCAACAACCCTCTTAAACGCAAAGCCCCTCCCACACCTGTGTCCTCTTCCACACCGTCCGCGTCTGTCATGATCGCCACGCAGGGCGGGCCGGTAGGGGCTGTGTCTGCGCAGCAGGGAGGAATGGGCGTGGGCGTGGGCGGCATGGGAGGGGCAGGGGAAGAGAACGGGAGGGATGGCAAGGCGAGGAGATTGGTATAGTAGACGATCGATCGAAGAAGGGAAAGAGAAGACGGGAGCGAGTCGAGCCGACTCAAGTCGGTCCATCGGGTTTGCCTGACGGTATCTTCCCTCCCACGGGACTTGTCAGACAATTCGGTACAATTGGCTCGATTCGCTCGCTCTCTTCTACTCTTGTCTAAGTAGCGCCCTTGATTGCACCGTTGCCCTTTCTCTTCCTTCCTCACCTTCGTCCCTTTTCTTCCTTCTTCCTTCTTCCTTCTTCCTTCCTTCCTTCCTTCCTTCCTTCTTTTCGTCGCCCGATGTACGAGTACGTATCTGTGTGTCGCGCATACGTACATACCTCTCCGATCCGAGCAGCGTCTGCAAGCATCGCTTCCTTCCCTCTTCCTCATCACACTCTTCGTACCTTCCCATTAGCGTCCGGCTGAGTCGAGGACCTTGTGCACTGCATTCGCAATGATGGTCGAATTGAGTTCGAAACGGTATGACTCTCTCGTACAGCTAAGGGAGGAGACGAAGGCTCCCCGGACGACGACGACGACGACGATCAGGACAATTACGTAACTACGCATGTAGGGTCGCGAATGTAATGCATATAGACCGGCGGAAAAGAGGCACGGCAGGAGAGGATGCTGGCATCTGCCGTCGTCATACCGACGTCAACGTTCAAAGGGAAGGGCTGTTGTTGGTAAGTTGCGACCAAGTTACGAGGAGGACGAGGAGGAGAGGGCGAGGAAACGGGTCGTGTTGTCTTGAGCAGAGTGCGGAAAAGGGGTCAGGTCGGATGAGATGCGATTAGATGAGATCAGATCAGACGAACGGAGAGACGGTGGGGTTGGGCCCGTCTCATTCCCATTTAAAAATAGAAACGGTTCAGCGACCGGTGACCGGACACTCACCATCCCTATCTTGCACGGACTTTGCCAGCACCTCGAGACCGTACGCCTGCGCGCACACTTCCGAGCATATCGCCACCGTCAGTCTTCCCTCCCCCTCCCCCTTCCCCGCACCGTCCACGTCTCTTCTTGCTCCTGCAACCGGGTCATCACTCAGAGGCTGAATCGATGCGGACGTGGAAGAGGCAGGGAGCGAAACAAGTCCGGCGGCGAGTCGGGCGGCGTACGCTGTGGATGGGACCTTTGTCCTCCGCGCATGAGGCAAGTGGGTGTCTAGATAGGTGGCACATTGGCCGAGGGCCTGTGGGGGTAAAACAGACAAAATGGGATAGTTGGGTAGGTGGAAGGGGAGAGGACCTAACCCACCGTGCTGGCAGGGTCGAGAAAAAGCCGGAGGAGCACGACTAAAGAGCCGGCACCGAATCTCTGGCATTCCATCATCGCTCCAGCAAGCGCACACACCTGCTTATGGCTCACGATGAGCCCAACGTCCTCCCACTTGACGCTTCCATCCGCTTTCCTCCACCCTCCCCTCCCCTCTCCATTTCGGGGAGAAGCCATGATACAGTGCTGGATAGGCAAGTTGATCTTGCCTACAACCGTGAATCTCGGCGAGCCTGTTGACTCAGCGGAGAGACGCTCGAACGAGTCAAGCACCGGTCCGTACGTCGAGTTCTCGTATGGCACCATGGCGTACTGTGGCGACCCTGACGCGGTGGCGGCATTAGGGCCGGGGTTGTGGCTGTTCGCCGTTGATGCTGAGGACATTGACTGCGATGGTGGTGTGGATTCTGTCAGTGCGCGGAAGACGTCTGGAGCAGAAAATGGTGATGAGATGGACAAGGTAGCAAACGACAACGACAACGGGCACGGTCAGCGGAAGAGAGAAGGACTTGGAAGGTCAAGCCAGCTGAGCCGATAGCCGTGCCAGTGGCAATGATTGGAGGCTAAGAGACAGACGGTGTAGGGCGATTTCCATCACACTGGACGGCGGGCGATCGCATGCTGACGATACCCACCTGGAATAGTCTCGTACGGTATGAGTTCGGCGTCTCCACCAAAGTAAGCCAGGGCAGCCTGGAGAAAAGGGGATACCGTGGGCGGACGTGGAGAGTTGCGAGACCGAGGCGGGAGCAGCTTTCAGCGTCTAGTCGCCGGCTCTCGGTTCAGACGACCAGTTGGACAGTAGAGAGCGTTCATCACTCACTTGATGAGTGTACGTGCCTACAGGGCCTAGGAAGGCCACTCGCGGCCTAGGTTCGACACCTTTGACACTGAGATGTTCACCAGTGGTGTCTGCCACCGCGGTCGCGTTCGCAGTCATGGTGGGATAATGAGTAGTGTACAGTAGTGCGGAGGGAACAGGATTACTGGAGTAATGAAGAAAGCACTCGAGGTAGAGAATGGAACAGGGGAAAGCCAGTGGCGGTCGACGCGGAAGTGTCTCACAAGCGCGCGAGCGCTTGAGGAGGATCCTAGCCGGAAAACGCACGCAAAAAAAAAGAAAGAAAGAAAAATGAGCTCTACATCAGCGCTCATCTCAACATCATCACAATCGTTATGCACCACCCCATATGACGCCGCAAGAGAACGAGAGCGCCCGAGCAGAAGATCAGAATTGCAGAAGAGATGGTCGCCATGAGCCCCGAAGGGCGAGTACGACTGTTGAGCTTGAATGTGATATTTTGTTCATCATGGAAGGAGACGCAAATGGGGTGGAACGGAAGGCGATGGACAGACACTCTGCTTGTACTCACCGAGCCAGTTGTGAGGGTGTTGAGGTGGTCGAAGAAAAAACAAGGACGGAAAGACTGCATCGTTGCAAGAGACCGGGCGAAGGAACTGCGGTCGGACGGCTTTACGCGGAGTTGCGAGGAATGATCGTCGCGGACTTGCAGCGAGCGTTCCATCATCGAGCGTCGAACTGAGATGCGCCCGGTCGTTCTTATTCTCACCATCCATCTTCCCTCCTCGCCTTCCCTTTTCTCCACTCTCAACGGTGAGGACCGAAGCGCTCGCCTCGGAGAGAGCGCACATCCTCCATCTTCCTTCATCCGATACTATCCCGATCCACCCATCTCCGATCCGACGCACCTCTCATCTAACCGACGCACGGAAGCCGTAGGCTGTGCTCCACATCCTATCCTCCTCCCACTGTCCTCATTTTCCCTCGCCTACTCATTTCTGCTACTCTACCCCTATTTTCTCTGCTCTCCTCTGTCACTGGGACCCCTTTGGACGACCTGGCAGGCATCAGCGAGCACCGGCTCCGGCAGCTGGTCATTCCACTGAGCGCCTCGACGGATTTTCAGCTCCCGCCAGCGCTGGGCCGCCCCCAATATCCTAACAAGTTCCTCCCGCAATATTGGGACACCTTATAGACGCTGTCCGTTCTGGACGAGATTGCTTTCGAAAGCGAAAACGTCGAGCGATCTCCGTCGCTTCTACTCTTACGGGTCGGTTGGAGATGGAGAAACGACAAGGGTCCTCGTCCCCACCCTCTCCATCGACGCCTCCGCCGCCGAGCATCATTGCGGAGGAGGTGCCGCTGCAAACTCCCCCCTCGCACGACAATGGAGCCAGCGACGATGTTCGCCTGCACCCATCGTCCGGGCAAGCCAAGGAGAAGCCGATCTCTGACGTCCGGGTGGTCCTCCCCTATGGACCCAGCGAGAGCCAGGATGCCGTCAGCAGCGGCAGCAGCAGCACAGGGCCTATCTCGAGCCCTATGGCGGGAGGCGTCGAATCATATCATAAGCGCTCAGAGTCGGACGAGAAGGGTTGGCGCAACGTAGATGCCACGGACGTGTTCGGCAACTGGTATAGCCCGACACTGCGCGAAAGCGAGCCTTTGCCCAGCGGGTCGGGTTCGATGCCTTTGGACACACAGGTCGGACCTGCCGATGAGCTGGGCGGGATTGATGCGGCCCGACTTCCGACGGTCGTGGCGCCTCCCGACAACGGTCGGACAAAGGACGAGGGCGTCGCCGCTCCTAATGGGAGCCCTGGACGTAACCATATTAGGCAGGCGACACCATCTTTTCCTCCGGGGGCATTGGGGACCTCAAACTTGGCAGGCATACAGAGCATTTCCGCGACTCCGACTCCCACCCCGACTCCTGGAAGCGATTACAGCTTTGACTTCCAAACCGACAGTGGCAACGAAGGCGACGGCTGGACTATCCCTGTTCCTGGCTCGTCTGAGCAGACGCCTGGCGAAGAAGGATTTGAAGGGGAGGCGGGGGACAAGAGGCCGACCTTGGAAGACACCAGATCCCCGGTGGCAAATGCAGCAACGGCCCAGGCGCGCCGGACGGTTAAAGTCAAGGGAAGGGGAAAGGGGAAAGCCTCTGGGGGAGCTGTGGGTGGTGTCCCCGGAAAACCCAGCTTTGCATGGCCAGCCAGTCCCTTAGAGCCTCCTTCAGGTGCGACGCCCACTTTTCTCAACGGCCGACCTTCCTTCGGTTCTGCAAGTAGTGGAAGTGTAGGCAGCACCTCATCGTCCACCATGCGCAGCATTTCTACTGGAGTGTCATCCTCCGCGGACCTTGCCTCTGCTGCTCAGTTTCATGCGTCCCCTTCGTTCAAATCCGAGGAGAGCGACAACAGTAGCCTCAAGGGCAGCGTGGCCGATAGCATGAGCGGTGCTTCTGGATCTAGTGGGAGCAGTCACACTATCGAAGGACAGTCTGACGCCGGCCAACGCTACGCTCGAGGCGGCGTCCCTGAGGTGGATATGGGTACTGGAGTTCAACCATGGAGCATGAACTCGCCTATCTCTGCTCAGCCCAACCCCGCCTCCGCTGCTCCCAGAGACGAAGGCGTCCCGTTCGCGTCCTCCCTTCATGGTGATGCAAAAGAGACGTCTGACATTCAGGCCAGCCCTCTGCGGCCATCGCCTTCGCGCGTGCACTCAGCCGAGTTCGACGTCTCCCCCTCTTCCTCGGACCGGTCGACCCGCTCCATGCCCGCAAAAGTACCCGTCTTCGACTCTCCCTTCACGCAGTTTGCCCCGGCTGACTTCGCTTCTACACAGCCTTCCGGTCTCCTCACACCGGGCTTCTTCACCACCATGACGCCTTTCTCCGATACCCCCCCCGGCCCTGGCGAAACCCCTGGCGAAAGCGATCAATCGGGTCCAGCGGCCCCTGCGGCATCGTCTACCCAGCAGATGGACATTCCGAAGAGCACTGCAGCCTTGCCGTCGTATTACATCGCAGCGCCCCACGCACTCGACGTCTCTCGCACAGTGATTCCCGCGGCGCAGGAACCAGAATTCAGCTCCGCTTCCGGAGCCGGAGCCGCCAGTCAGCTCTCCCAAACAACTGCGACGACAAGTCCTCCTCCTCTTTCCCCGCTCGCTCAGTCTGCGCCTGTCTCCTCTCCTGCCCCATCCACCACCTCTGCGATCGGGCCTGGTCAGGTCGCACCTGCGGACGTCAACGAGCAGCCGGTCTGGTCCCACTCGTCGCTGCTATCGCCACTAGGCTATGGTTCAGGCTCGTTGACAGAGGACGCGATTCAGCAAGAAAAACCCGTGCGCATAACTCGACCGCCACCCCCACCATTAGACCGGGCTTTCTCTGCGCCTCCGCCGAACCGCTTGGCAGGACTTGCTCACCCTGGTAGATCGTGGCGCAGACCGCCCCAGCAGCGTATGAGCTCGTTCCCTCCGCCGCCGTCGTCACAGCAGTGGCATGAAGCTGCTGCTAGAAAAGGATCTCTTCAGGTGCAACATGCCGGAGAAGGAGCGAGTGCGCCCTCCTGGCCCATGCGCTCCTCAACGAAAGCGGAACAGCAACAAGGGATAGAGGAGGCGCAGGTAGAAAAAAAAGAGTTAGCAGAAGCGACTGTGCAAACTTTGTCTCCAACTCAGCCTCAAGCCGCCGTAGGGCCGTCTTCGTCGCTGTTGGGCTCATCCGCTCCTCCGTTCCCATCTCCGTCATTTTCGAGCTTGTCGTCGGATCGGTCTGTGGCTTCTTGTGCTATGGAGTCGACGAGACCTACGACAGTGTCCGACGGGCGCATGCAGCAGAAGGATTCCGAAGCGAACGCAGCGCAAAAGCCTGCGTCACTCTCACCCCTTGCTCCCGTGCGCATTGGAGGTAATACCCCCTCAAGTTCCTCCTCCTACCCTCTGACCCCGGATGCAACTGTCCTGGCCGACGCGCTACAGATGCCCATTTCGACACTCCTCCAACTTATCCCTCCCCATCTCCTCGATCCAGCTCACGAGATGCTCAGTCCCTGCGAGCTGCGCTTGCCCGTCAGCTGTGTGGGCGCGCTGCTGGAGGGGTTGAGAGTCGTCAACTGGGCTTTGGGAGCCGGTGTAGGCGGGAGTGGCGTCGGGGCTAGGAACGCGAGCACTGTGCAGGCGGTTATGGAGAGCGAGTTGAGCGGGCCTGGCGAGTCCGGAGTAGGGATGGATCGGGGAAACGAGGAGGAAAAGGACACACAAAGAGGGGGAGACGTGGACCAAGAAACCCCGAAGTCCGTCAACGGGCCATTACCTCAAGTGCCATCTACAACGGCAAGTACCACTCCGGCCCCCCAGCCCCAGCAGTCATCCTGTGATTCACAGCCGCCCCAACCTCCGCCACTGCCTCCCTACCGCGCTCACGACGAGTCATTTGACCCCGCGGAGCTGTGTCAGCGACTCGCTGATGCTTTATCCGGTATCGCGGCGCAGCAAGACATCGACCTTGTGTTGGTCCGACCTGAACATTCCTTCGAGGATGGCCGACCTCACATCTCAGGGCATCGAGGCAAGGACGGACGAGAAGAGGGCCAGGGCAATGTCGATGCTGGAGAGGCGGGCTTGGCGCAACAAACCAACCTTCCGGACAGTCTCATGGGTCATACCAGCGTCCGAGGCGACGAGGGAGCCGTCCGCTTCGTGCTGTCCCATATCCTCCAGAAGGTCTTGGACAGTGCTGCACCCGGGGCGTGTGTTGGATTGGGCGTGAGGGTGGAGGAGATGGAGCCGGGCGCTAAGCAGAGGCAGAAGGAGAATGGCGTAGTCAATGGGGAGGAGAAGAGCGACGCTGCTGGAGATGAAGACGGAGCGTCTGCAGCATCACCACCGACCTCCAAGGCGAGGGACAGCGAGCAAGACGAGAAGGACAAGCTGCTGTGCGCATTCGAGATCAAGCATGACTTCTCCTCAAAAGTTGTCTCCGCGGCGGCGGCCGCTGCGGAACACGCAGACGAGGACGAAGGCGGCGCGAGTGCACCTGCATCAACAATGTCAGCCATGGCAGCATCTAACTTTATGGACGACCCCACTACACGCTCTATTCTCGTGCGATGGGACGCCACTCTCGATGTCGCTCCTTCCATTTCAGAGCAGTCGCCTTTCGGGGTTCCGTCCCTTTCCTCGCATTCGTCATCCTCGTCTGACAGATCGCCGCCCAACCACCTTCCCTACCTGCACACCGGCTCGCGGTACTTGCTATCCTTTGTGCTCGGCAAAGGTGCGCCGCTCTCGGTGCTGTCCAACGTCTCCAAGGAGGAGGAAGCGGCACGCCAACGCTTCTTCCCCGCCCTCACCGTCTCACGCGAGCCAACGCTAGACGAGCTGGTTGCTTTCACCGACCGTTTGAGGGGCAAGAGGGTGGCTCTACATGCTGCCATTCGGAATACGTTCACGAAATGCCTCACTGGTTACTTCACCAGCTGGGGCCTTGACGTTACTCCCTTCCCCGTCGTCTCTGACAAGCTGATTGGTTTGTCGACTGCTGATGCCACCACGGCTGTGGGAGACCAGGGAAGCACTGGGACAGAGGGGGCGAAGAGGGAAAAGGGAAGTTCAGAGAGCGCTGCCAATGCCGCACCGACCGTCGCCGTAGCTTTGACCGCGGGACGACCGATGCTCGTCTCCTTACCCAGCGATCCCCGGTTGCGCGGGGCAGGAATACCCGCCACGAGTGAAACCGGCGCTTCCAGTTCCTCCTCGGCCACGATCGTGCTTGACCCCATCACCGGTACTGCCACTGTCATCGACAGCCCTGAGCAAGCGTCCGGAGTGACCGACCATACGGACACCGTCAAACGTCACGGAGGTACCCTCACTGTGGCCGGAGACGCTGTCCAGGATCCCAAGCCCGCTGCTGGCCACTCCTCGAATGACTTCCCGTTTCCGCCGTCGATCGCGCCTATCGACTTTGTGGTGATCGATGACGACGTCGAGACGCTTCAGCGACAGCTGCTTCAGTTCCGTTCCGCTATGCCAGTCCTTCAGGCCAGCCTCATGTCGAGCACGCCCGGACGGGGCGTTGCATCACCGAACGAACGACAAGGAAACTCAGGGACGCCGTCGGGGACACCCAGTCTCAGCCCCCAGGGCTTTTTGGCCCGTCGACCGACACTTCCGAGCCAACGGGGCTCTGCCGAAAGTCTACGTCCTGCTGATTCGGTCGGAGGCGGATCTCGGACATCTGAATTGTCTAACCGCTACCACCAACGGGGAAGCGAGGCTCGAGCGGCGGTCGCCGTGATCCATTTTACCAATCTCGCGAACTATAAGCACGTCAAAGACATCGTACACAGTATTCTTGATTCTGCGCCTCCCGGGATGCTCATGCCAGAGGTATTGGTCGTTCCCAAGCCGGCTGGACCAAGGAGATGTCTCACCGCGCTCTACACCGCCAGCACGAATCCGGTCGTCGACCCTTATTTCCTTCCCATCGCAAACAGTCCCGTCGTACCGGCCGGCCACTATTTCTTGGCTGGCGTCGCGCCAGAGCTCGCTGGCGCGGTGTCGCCTGAGGCCGATCTCGAGCATCCCTTCTCCGTGCCCTCTCAGCAATCCCGGTCAACGGAAAAAGAAGAAACTCCGGCAACGGCAAAGCATTTGATCCCTGTGCAGGAAGATCCTGAAGGAACAGGACATAATGGTTCGGCTGTCGGCTTCGAATCCTTGCACGAAGAGGAGAAACATGCGACTGCAAGCCCAACTGTTTCGAATTCAAATGCGGGACATTCAGCGTCGGCAGAGGCGTCCGCAACCACGTTAACTGAGCGTGGATCGGCCTCTCACTCTGCGGCTTCTCTCCAACTGGCTTCTCCGCCGCCCGAACGCGCCACTGCTTCGGCCAGTGAACCGCCGGCGACGACGCAATCGCTTCTAGCTCCTGCACCATTCTCTCCCTCAGGCACTTCCACGCCGAATAGCCCCGTTCCCGTTGACGCCCTCGAATACTTTAGCGAGACGGCCACGCGCATTGGCAGCTCCGCAGCGGCAGGAATGGTCATTCAATCTCCGGATGGTCGTCCTGCCGGCATCTTCTTCCAGCCTCAGACAAAACCTATCTTACATCGTCGCGACACTTCAGGCAGCTGGCCAACTGTAGGTATCAAAGAAGGCAAGATGAGCGGTGAAAGCTCGGAGAGGAACCAAACTACGAAGCCTGCCGTCAACAGGTCGCCCACCGCAAGTCGAAGTCATCCGCCTGGGGCACTGTTCGCCCCCCAGGTAGGGTTGGGCAACGTTCTTGCCGGAACAGGCTCTCCGAAGGGAATACCATTGGGCAAGCACCACTCCAGCATGTCGACGTCTGGCGAGGAAGCTGGTCAACAGGAGTCGGTCAGTTTCCCGCCTCCGCCTGCGAACACGAAGCGCACCTGGTCAAATTCACTTTCCAACGCGAGCCTGATAAGCGCCGGCGCAAAGTCAAGACGCGATAGTGACGGAAAAGAACTTTCCCCAGAGTCGGCATTGGGCGCTGGCATCTCCGACACGGGTTCTTCTTCCTCTCAGCCGGCCGCTGCTCTCCCTGATGTCGGCCTGGACGAAGCTGCAGATTCGCCGCATCGTCCCAATCCTCGCGTCAATACGTCGTCTCGTGCTCTGCCGGGTCCCTCGTTGGGTGCGCCCGAGTCACCCAGGCGCTTCGGCGTGGCTGGAACTCGCGGCAAGCCTCCGAGCGCTGAGAAACAGTCAGGTATGCTCATCGGTGCCGGCTTTACTGCCGTGTCGAAGAAGGGCACACCCGCTAAGAAGAAGAGTGTGAACGACGGCGTCATCCCGTCAATCAATGTGCTGATCGTCGAAGGTCAGTAGAGCGCCTCTCTTTGTACTGGCCTTTGGGGAACTCTACAAGTCATGCTAATTTCACGTGGTTGATTATTATTATTCTTTTGCTCAGACAACGAGATCAACCAGACCATTCTGTCGATGTTCATGAAAAAGAAGGGCATCCGGTTTAGCGTGGCAAGCAACGGTGTAGAAGCGGTGGAAAAGTGGCGAACGGGCGGTTTTCACCTGATCCTGATGGATATCCAATTGCCAGTCATGGACGGCATCGAAGCCACCAAAGAGATCCGACGCCTGGAGAAGTCCAACAACATCGGCATCTTCCCCTCCACCCCACCTTCCGAAATTGGGTCACCGGCTGCCGGGGACACGGGGACGCCGGCATCGTCAACTTCGGCCGCCACATCTTCTTCCAGCGCGGGGGGCGGTTCGCCTAGGTCCAATCCGGCAAGCCCATTCAGGAGTTCAGTCATCATCGTCGCACTCACCGCCTCCGTCTTCGCCAGTGACAGGGTGGCCGCGTTGGCCGCAGGGTGCAACGACTTCCTAACCAAGCCCGTGTCTCTACCCTGGTTAGAGCGGAAAATCACGGAATGGGGTTGCATGCAGGTGAGTCCGCTTGCCAGAGTAAACTATCGTCCATGCCAGCTTTTACTGATCTCTGATCCCTCTGTTGTTGAACAGGCGCTCATCGATTTTGAGGGCTGGAAGCGGTGGAAGAACGTCCACCCGAAAAATGATGCGTCCAGATCGAGCGGCGAGATTGCCCGAGGGTTCGGTAGCGGCCCAGACGCCAACGCCCGAGCTCTTGCGAGCAGGCTGCATATCCAGCGGTCGGGCGACAAGGTTAAGCGTTCGGAAGAGGCGGCAGTGGGCGAGGCCACCAACTCACGGCCAAGATCACCCCTGCGTACGGCTTCACTGCCGCTGTCGGACCCGACAGCTCCATCGGTGACCGTCAGAGCATCCACTCCAGAACATGTCGACGGCGGTCCCATGGAGAAGTCCGTTTCTACCGAGACCGTTCGAGGTGAAATGGGAACGCTGGATGCCCCGACATTGACGGCCGTCAGGAACGCGACTAATCCGGTTCCTTCAGCGTCAGCGGCGGTGCCTTCGTCTCCGCTGGCAACCGTACCTCCCAGTACGTCTAATGCCGCTAAGCGGGAGGACGAAGAAGAAGGATCTGGTTCTTCTGCAGCGGTGGAAGCTGATGCGGCCTCAGCTGAAGCTCCAGCTCCAACGACGACCGAGCCTTTGCCGCCCAGGAGGCCAGGCCTCATAATCGGCGGACCGGGTCGCTCGTTGAGCAGCAAGTCGATAGAACAAGTGCTGATGGGCACGTCTAGCGTCGGCGAAAAGCCGAGGCCAACGACTGACATCCGTCCTCAGGAGGAACCATGATCTCTCGAGGCACCCCACCGACTCACCTCAGACGGCGCCAGCATGTTCCTCGCATTGGCGACACGCAGCCTTTGTTACCTTCCTAGTATTTAGTATTCATTTGTGATCGGCATTTGGTGTCCAGGGTATTTTTATCATCTTTATCGTTTTCTCAGCCCTTTTTCCCCTTCTGTGCTTTGTACGATCTCACGACGACCAGATCGCTTCGGCAACGTCCGTCCGTCGTGCCGGCTTTGCTTTTCCCTGTTTCTCGTCCCCTTATCGGTATCGCTCTTGCGCACATCTCTTCGCTTATCTATGTATTCGGTGTATACCCCGACTCGGCCGTCGGTACCGAGTCGATTGAATGTAGCGTCCATTTGCGATCGTCCCGACTGAGCCTGGCGTTCATGACGATGCCCTAAGCGTGCCAGACGACACAAGAGTGGGGGGGTTCAACACCGGATCGATCGATCGAATAGTCACGTGATAACTTCGATCGCAGCTGACGTCCATCTCACTTCCGCACTCCACCCTTGCTTCTTCCTACGGCGCTCACACGACAAACAAGGTCGACATGAACCGGTGAGCACCGTCTCTTTCACCTCTCCTCATGCATCCTGACCGGTAGCGCTTGCGTGATGTTTTTACCTACGCTGTCCTGCGCTGCCCTCGGCGGCGGTGGGCACGGAGGGCGGGCGGAGTGGGCGGACTCGGCGGGGGAAGTGGATAGGGTTTGGATGGACGATCGTCGGCGTTGGTCGTCCACCGTTCTTTTCTTTTCTTTTCTTTTTTTCTCGTTCTCTTGAACAACAACCTTCCTCCGTCCCTCTCGCTTCTCACTCCTCTTCCGATCGCCTTTTACGCGCCTCCCACCCCTCGCCTTTTTTTTTACTGCTTCCCCCGACCCCCGATGGACCCCTGCAGAGGCCCCATAGTCCTGACGATCGACGAGGTGGAGTACCTCCTGGACCAACTGCCCCCGCCCTCGGCGGACGAGGAGGACGTGGTGAAGAAGTTGAGGGAGAAGCTTAGCGAGAAGCTAACCGAGCTCAGAAAGGGCGCCGAGGGCACCGGCACATTGTCGTCGTCGTGAGCCGGACGGGTGGGGAGACAATGCGTCCGCTCGCTAATTAGGCTCCCAGAGACGGATTAACGATGCTGGAGCTCTATACGAACATGATTACACTTCGGTGAGAGACAATGCTACAAACCCACGTATGCCGTCGAGAATCCGAGCACAGCACAGCTCGTTCATCCGGTGGACAACCTGACGGTGCATGAACTCGAAACGAGAACTCGGGATGAAACCAAAAACACAATGACCGGGTCGAAGGCTGCCCGGACTGGCAGATAAAACAGATAGAAGGCGATTCGTGTACGGTCAGAGTGCGAGGATCTATCGAAGAAAAAACAGTTCTCCACATACGAATGTGGAGATACGGTCCGATGGACAGTCAACGCGGATTAAGTCGGTCGGAGAATGAAAAAGGACGTGTTGTCGATGACGTCGGACGGATGAGATGATCGGAAGAGGAAGGAGGACACGTCCTTGACGAGGACGGGATGGAGCGTCGGTCGAATGCTCGTTCACATGACAAACAGGAAGCGAAGATCGTTGACGCTCAGACGGCCCATAGCGTTGTCGTCCTTGCCAATGGCCGCCTCGATCATGGCTTCTTTCTGCGAGGATGAAGAAAAGAAAAAAAAAAAAAAAGCGCGTCTCCATCAGCGATGCCCGTTCAGATGGGTCGAACGAGCGGCTTTTCCAGCTCACTTTCTTCTGCAGCTCCACGATACGCTCTTCGATCGAGTTGGCGATGATGAGACGAGTGATGGTGATGGGACGGTGCTGCCCGAGTCGGTGGATGCGGTCGGCGGCTTGCGCTTCCACAGAGGGGTTCCACCAAGCTGGAGAACAGACGTCGGGAGGGTGGATGAGCGAGACGAACGAATGCGGGGTGATACGGCCGACTGGAACTCACGATCCATGATGTAAACACGGGAAGCTTCGGTGAGGTTCAGGGCCACGCCACCAGCTTTGAGAGAGACGAGGAAGACGGTGATCTGGGGATTCTTCATAAAGTGCTCAATGGTCGCGTTGCGAGCCTGGGGAGTCATGGTCCCCTCTAGGCGAGCAATTTGGAAACCTGCGCGTTGAAGACGGAAAGCGATGAGATCGAGAAAGTTGACAAACTGGCTGAAGACGAGGCTCTTGATCGTCGAGTCCTCGCGACGCAGCTTGGTGAGCTCCTCGACCAGAGCCTCAATCTTGGTCGAGCTGCGCCACTTGTCCATGTCCAACCTGCCGAGGATGCCCTGCCGCTCGACCACCGCTGTGTCTTCATTCTCGATGGCCGGCTGCGTCACGTCGATGGAGATGATGACGTGACAAACTGGGCACTCCGGCTGAAAAAAAAGAGGAGGGGAGTTGAATGTGAGCACGAGCAAATCACTTCTGACGGGACGAAAGGCCACCCACATGCTGGTCCACGGCCGTGTTGAGATACTGCTTGATGCACTCGCGGCAAAAGAGGTGTCTGCACCTGGACTGGATAGCGTCCTCTGCAACATCTGTGCAGATGCGACAGACGTTATGCTGAATGCTGTGGTCACCCTCCAGCTTGGCAGCGATACCTGTCTTGCTCTTAAGAACCAGATCGGGATGGTTGGCCATCTGACGCATGCGGGTGAGGAGCGTGAAGACGTTGCTGTAGTTGTTCAAGAGCGTGCCCTGGTCGAGATAGGTGGAGAACTTCCTCTGCGAATCGGTGTAGAGCCTGTGGGGGTGATAGGAAGGACAAGCATAGGCTCAGAACGAAGATGTACATGCGGACAGGAATAACGACAGGGTATTCCACAGGACTCACGATTGGTACAGATCTTCCTCTTCTTCGTTGAACACGTCGCGCCTGATCTTCATAATGCGAGGCGGCAGCCCGAGGTCGTCGGCGCGTTCGATCTTGGTCCGACGGAGCATCATACGGTCGAGCAAAACCTTGAGCTTCTTCATGGCAGTGGCGCCTTGGCCGGAGAGACCGTAGTTCTGCGGCAGAGGCAAGGGAACGGGCGGTTGAGTCAGAATTCGAAAGATGGTTGCACCAGTAAAACAAACGTGGCTCACCTGTATAGGCTTGAGAATTTCATGGTTCCACCAGCAGACGTGGTGCATAGGCGTCTATAAGCAAAAGAACAAACGATGCCATGAGCACAAACGATCCGGCGATGCTCACAAAGACCGACGAGAAAGAAAAGACTTACATGTCCACAACCATCGCAGTGCCTCTTGTCCGAAAAGGACCAGTCTGTTCCGTCAAAGGCCGACGGGTGAGTATATGCGCACGGACCGTATCGTATATAAAGATGGCAAAAAAAAGAGCACTCACGGAGCGATTTGCAGTCGCATTTCTTGCAAAAATAGTGTGAAAACGGATCGCCACCCATGAAGCGAATGACTTTTGGCCGACCGAGAGAGTGGAACGAAAGGTGTCAGCATTGCCAACCAACAACCTCCAGCGGCGACCAGAAGTCCATCCTGACGCCGTCACTCACGCGAATATAGTTCGCCGACCCTGTTCTGAAGCGGAGTGCCGGAGAGACACCACTTGTACTTGGATTTGAGCGCAAAGGCGCCCTTGGCGGTGTTGGTGGCACGCTCCTTGATGTTGTGCGCCTCGTCGAGCACGACACGATGCCACTCTATGGCATGGAGGGCAGAGCGCTCTTTGATGATCTCTCCCTTGCGGCGAAAGCCAGACTGTTGCTTGCGGAAGCAGGACTCGAGCACGGCGTACGACGTGAGCACCACGTCGTTCTGCTTGAGCTTTTTTATATCCTGCACCCTGCTCTGACCGTGCCAGAGCTCCACCTTGAAACAATCGGTGTATGACTCGATCTCGTTCCTCCACTGCATGATGGCCACCGTGGGGGCGATGACGAGGTTGGGCTTTTGGCGGTCGGACAGGAAGAGGGAAATCATCTGGATCGTCTTGCCCATGCCCATCTGGTCGGCCAAGGCGCCGCCCTTCCAAGGGCCCTCCTCCTGCTTTCTCATCCAGAAAAGCCCCTCTCGCTGGAAGGGGAGCAGCTTGAGCTTGAGGCCATCGGGCTGGGGAGCCATCTCGGGCTTGATCGGATTTTGCGCTGTCTGAAGATCGCCCCAGACGTTGTCAAGCTCGGGGTGGTGAGTGACAATAGCGATGCGTGTCCTGTCATACTATGTCAAGGAAGAAGGGCGGGTCGGTAGCGAAAGCTTGTGAGCTGAGACCGAAACAAGAGATATAACATAAACGAACGCTTACCGGCGTCAGCCTCGAGGACCCGCGGCCTCTGCCCCTCCTGGCCTCCCTGGCTTCCCTACGAAGCCGAAGCCTCCTCTGAATGGCGGTCTCATAGATCTCCTCCCCGTCCGCGGTAATTGCCCTTCCGCCACCGGGCTGGGCCGTCGAGAGGCTGACTCGCGCACCCGCTTGGCCCTCCTCCTCGTCCTCGTCGACCACCGACTCGGCGTCCTCCTCGTTACCGTCGTCATCGTCATCGTCGACGGGGCCAGCGATGTCGGTCAACTCGGCTTCCTCTTCACGTCCGCCGTCGCCATCATCATCGTCACGGTGAGCGGTGGGGATACGACCGCGGCGGAGACGTCTGAACTTTGTCGGCCGAGCGATAGGATTGTATTCGGCATCACTCTCTTCCTCCTCCTTGTCGTCACCGCTTGGCTCAAAGGCATCGTCCTCGTCGGTAAGCCACTCCTCGTCGGAAAGACTGGGTGAAGGGGAGATGGCTCGAGCCTTGCCTTTGGCCTTGGCCGATGCTGGCCTGGACGAAGAAGAGGTACGAGAGCTGACGGCGCGAGCTTTGCCCTTGCCCTTGCCGGCGGACGGCAAGTCGGCGTATTCGATGTCGCTGTCGCCATCGACGGGCATGTCCGGGGTCGTGGTGGCGGTCACCACCTCGCTGCCCTCCTCCTCCCCGTCCTCGTCATCGTCCCACTCCGCATAGCTCCTGAGCTTTGGACCAGAGCGAAGGGTGAGGTGGCGAGTGGAGTGGCGAGCAGGCGTGGCGCCGGCGCTAGAGCTGGAGGGTGTGGTGGAACCCGAGGCGGGGGCGCGCGAGCGAACGAGAGCGACCATGGCGGCACGGGCGGGTATGGAAGGGCTCGACGACGACGACGAAAGGGAAGGAATCCGGGGGGGCGGGAAAGGACCCGGCAGAGGGATGGGCGGACGTACGGAAGAAAGGGGGATATGACTGGAAGGAAGCAAAGTGGCGACGGCGCTGCGGGTGGCGAACAAAAAAGGTCCAATTTGCACGGGTCGACGCGACGCGTGACCGGTGCGTGTAAATGGACAAGGGCATGAACGACGTCCCTCTAGGCACGATCAAGACCTGCTTCAAAAGTCTTATAGTGGCCTTTACCGCCCTCCGTCCCACTCTATCGGTCTTCCTCGGCCGCAGCCACGGCTGCTCGGCGGATGGGCGGCCGAGCGGCCGACAGCTCCCGCGGCGACCGGCTCCATCGGCAACCGAGACGCCGATCTCCGCTCCGCTCCTTTGACAGGTTTCTCATCCCACTCCGTCCACGACGGCCGAATCGCCGCTCGCCGTTGCCAAAGACGGTCGCACGTCTCGTAGGCATCCGTTGGGTGCTCGCAGCTCATTCCTACGCCTCGGGCCTCGCACGACCGGCAATGGGGGAAGCGCGCTTACATAACGCTCGTAATGGAGCTTACGAGTCCGCTGCGTTTTACCCGGCTCGGGAGCTCGGCGTAGTGGCGTCGGGCTTAAGACGTTGGGCCGAGCCGATAAAAGTCTTGGCTGTTGGCCGGGAAGAGATGAGATCCATCTTGTTGCGTGTGAGCGAACCTTTTTTTTTCCCTTTTTTGCCCCCTTCGGCCGAGTCAGTAGTCAGTCAGACAGGGGGAGAGGGAGGGAATGGCCATGGCGGGGAAGAGGAGGGTTCGGACGTCCTTCAAAGTCGTCGCCTCGCCATGGCAAGCGAGCGAGCGCCCGTTTTCTTGTCTCTCCACCACCTCTCCCCTCCACCTTCATCTATCTCCCCGCCCTGGTCGCACGTCGTTGCTTCGACGGTCAGACACAGACTTAGAGAGAAAGAGATAGGCAGGACAGGCAGGGCAGACCAGACCAGACTGCATCCGGTTCGACGAGGGACGGACCGGGTTGAGCTCATCATCCATCTCCTTTGTCCTTGCTCAGCGAGCGCGCGCCAGCTGAAGCCGTTCCGGTGTCTTCCGCGATCTACACCACTCCCCCGCACCGACCAAGAGCGTCCGCCATGTCTTCCGGCCCGTCGACGACCGCCCCCGTCCAGCCCGGCCAGCCGTCGTGCGTGGCCGCGATGCCCCGCGCGGAGGCACGCGCGCACGAACACCATCCCAACGACGACGATCCAGGCGCAAGAGACCTCGTACCATGCGAGTACGAAGTCTCCCCGCCCCCGGACCACCACCTCTCTCGCCTCCGCTCCCGTCCCGACAGCTCCAAATGGACCGCTGGCGGAGAGAAGGGAACGACAGATGGAGATGGGGATGAGAAGGAGACGCGGGAGGGGACGCTGAATGAGGGGCGCGATGAAAAGGCAGACGGGAGCATCGACGGCGATGTGCCCAGGAGCGAGTTGGCGGCACCGGTAGATGAGTCGGAGGTGTCGTTCCCTGAAGGCGGCTTGCGAGCGTGGTCCGTCGTCCTAGGCTGTTGGTTCTCGGTGAGTACGCGCATTCCTGCTCCGGACGCGTTCCATCGCCGGCGGCACCCGCCCGCCTCGCTCACGCTTTCTTGCGTTCGTCTCGCTCATAGATGAGCGCCACGTTCGGCTATCTGAACGCGTTCGGTGAGTGCCTCGAGCATAGGGACTCGTCCTCGACGCTGGTCGCTTCGTCTTCTAACCCCGTCAAGGCGTCTTTTTCGACTCGTTCTTCTCAGGTATCTTCCAAGAGTACTACTCCGTCACCTTGCTCCGCGACTATTCTCAAAGCTCCATCGCATGGATCGGTTCGACGCAATGTACGCATAAGCCCGTTCCTTGTTCCTGGGCGAGGCACCGAGGTTGGCCATGTGGCGTCTGACCGTCTCGTTCATTCACGTGTCCCTCCCTCTTCCTTGCCGCTTTCTAGATTTCTTCATTTTCTTCGTCGGCTCTTTCGCGGGTCGTCTCTTTGACATGGGTTACTTCCGCCCCTTTTTCGCCATCGGCATTTTATGTGAGTCGCTTCATCGACCGCGAGCGCTTTCCAACGCCGGCTTAGTCGTCACACCGGTCACCACCCTTTTCTTCGCAGGCCTCGTCGTGGCCCAAATGCTGCTCTCCCTTTGCAAGACCTACTGGCAGTTCTTCCTCTGCCAATCCCTCCTCCAAGGCATCGGCTTCGGCCTCGTCTTCAACCTCACCGTCCCAGTGACGGCGCACTGGTTCAAGCGACGGCGCGCGACGGCGATGGGCATCCTCGCCTCGGGCAGCAGCACGGGCGGCGTCGTGTATCCTATCTTGCTGGAAAAGCTCATTCCGCGCATCGGCTTCCCGTGGACGATGAGGGTGGTCGGCTTTATCCTTTTCGGCAGCTTGATCATCTCTTGGTTTGTGAGTGCCCGGTGGTCGTGTCGACGACCCGCGTCTCCCTCGTGCTCCGCCCTCATGCGTTCCATTGCTTTCCCTCACAGACCCAACGAACACGCTTGCCGATTCGGCCGCGCCGCCGCGCCGACGGCACCGAGATGGGCTTTTGGGAAGGCTTCATCGACCTTTCCGCCTTCCGCATGGGCGCTTACAGCTTTTTCTGCCTCGGCGCGTTCTTGGTGAGCCAGCCGCCCTTTGTCTGGCCATCGTATCCCTTCGCTGGTGTACTAACGGTCCTCTTCGCACGGCACACGCAGGTGATGGAAGGTCTTTACACGCCCTTCACCTACATCACCATTTTCGGCATCGCCAAAGGGGTGGACGCGAATACGGCGTTCTACCTTCTGTCCATCATCAACGGCGCCTCGATGTTTGGGCGTGTGATCCCGGGCATCTGTGCAGATTGGATGGGACGATACAACGTTCTGCTACCGTGCATCTTTGTGTCGGGCGCCATGATCTTTGTCTGGCCGGCGTGTTCGACGTTGGGCGGGCTTATTGGCTTTTCCATCGTCTTTGGATTTACTTCTGGAGCGTACGTTAGCCTGATCCCGGCTTGTGTGGGGCAGCTGGGCGACACGAGCAGCGTGGGCGCGAGACTGGTGGGTCATGTCGGTCGGAAGAAGAAGGACTGGCGAGGCGAGGCTCGGTGGCAGACCGATGAAACTAACCGCACCCCGTCGCTCGCTCGCTTGCTCGCCTCTCCTTCGCAGGGCATGATGTTCGCGCTAGTCGGCATCGCAGGACTAACAGGCACGCCCATCTCCGGCGCCATCCTCGGCGACCCAGCCAACGGGGGACTACACGGCGACTGGTGGGCGATAGCTTGCTTCTCCGCCGCCGTCGTCGTCGCCGGCTCGATTTGTATTTTTGTCAGCAGGTATCTTTGCCTTGGGAGGAAGATGTGGGGGATCGTCTGAAGAAGGACTTGCCATCATCAGCCGGGCGGGTCGATGGGAGCAAGGTGCTTTCTTTCCCGTTTTCATGCCGGTTTCGGTCGCGATGCTCCCCCGGCCATCATCATTTGATTCCCTTCCTTCGCGATATGCATAGATTTGGCTTCATTTTAACTTATCCCCGCTCCCGCTCCTGCTCCCGCTCGACGACCTCGAATGATTCGAATGATCCCCATTCCAATCCATTCCAAGCGTATCCCATCTATCCGTCCACCCATCTCCATCCATGGATCTTAGCGTCTTCTCGCATCAGGCGCTGAAAATGGACCATGTTCGATCGCGTCGTCGCCACGCCGTCGCCATCCGTCCCAGCCGGTCGGTCGGTCGTGTGAAATGGACGACGAAAGGAGGGACAAGTGGGCAAAAAAAAAGTGGAGGAGAATGTGGGTGTATGGGGTGAGGTGATAGACGGAGAGGCGGCTGCGGCAGTGGGCGAGCTTTTCTTTCCCTTCTTTTCTTTCTCACCACATGTCCTCGTGCCCGCCCCGGCCGAGGGCAGGCTAGGGTTAGGCACGGTCGATCCGCGTGCCGCTGCGAGCGACGATCGCTCACGGGACTCGTCGTCCGTTGTTATTGCGCCGGAGGGGCGCTGGACCAATATAATACAATATAATACGGCCGCCGGTGGTGCATTACATACATTGTCGAGTGCTGGACTAATAGAACGAAGCCCCACCGCTAGCCCGGCACCACCACACACTTGGGCCCGCTCGTGGATCGACGCGGAAGCTGTGTGGCCGAGTTGTGCGGCGCAGGCCAGGCCAGGCTGGCTGGCTTCCGGTCGGGCGAGGCGAGGAATGGCGAGCTGAGCTGGTCAGTGCGAAAATTGGGCGGAGGGCGGTCGGTGATGGCTTGAGGGCTGTCATCGGCCAGTCGGCCGCCATCTCCATCTTCATCTCATCTTCATCTTCATCTCCATCTCCATCTTCATCTTCACCACCATCTTCACCTCCATCTCCATCTTCTTCATCTCCTCCTCCATCTCCTCTACCTTCATCTCCACCCTCCTCCTCCTACTCCTCCCCCTCCTCCGCCTCCTCCCATCCCGCCCCTCGCCTCCCCGCTTCGTCCACCCAGTCCCGCCCTCCCCCGTCTCCACCCCGCCCCTTTTATCCTCTTCCCACTCGTCCCCTCCAGCTTCCCTTTCTTCGACTCCAACCTCTCCCCCTCAACATGTCCTGCAGCAGCTCGCCCATCCTCACCCTTTTCTCCGCCTCCGTAACTCAGATCGGCACGGCAACCACCTCTACCCTCGTCTCCACCTTCACCGACCCTGCCACTACCGTCACTTCCACCTTTCTCTTCGGCACTGCGTGAGTACCTCTCCCCGCCATCGTACCGTCCTAGATCCCATCGTAGACCCCAACCTCCTCCTTCCCCTCCTTCCCAATTCCCCTCCGCCCCTCCCAGCACCGAAACCATCACCTCCGTCATCCCCGGCGCCACCCACACCACCACCTTCATCACCACCATCGGCGCTGACCAGACCTCCACAACACTCATCCCCACCCAGACCGTCTTCGCCTCCTGCACCTCCTCCACCTCCTCCACCTCTTCCACCTCCTCATCCTCCACCTCTACCTCCTCCTCCATCACCTCGACGGTCACCGCCACCGGCTCCGCCGTGACCACCGTCGTCGGCCCTTCTTCCTCCAGCACCGCTAGCAGCACCCCCACCAAGCAGTCCAGCTCCTCCTCCCATGTCGGCGCCATCGTCGGCGGCGTCGCCGGTGCCGTCGTCGGCGTCGTTTTTCTCGTCTGGCTCGCCACCTTCCTCCTCCGTCGCAAGACCAAGAGACGTGCAGAAGAGCCCATGTGGTGGGGCGCCGGCCATCGCCCAGACGGTCTCGGAAGCCCTGGTGCCGGCGGCGTAGAGAAGGACTACGGCCCGGGCGAGGATGATGATGAGTTGGCGGGCGTCATCGGCGGTGCCACCGCCACCAGGATCGGCGCCGGTAGGTCCAGCAGCGTGGCGCATGGCGCTGGCTCGCTCAACGAGATGCTCGATGGACCGGCACCTCATCTCATGTACGACGCCTACGGCAACCTCGTCCCCGTCGCCGCCGCCACATACCACGACGGCCCTTCCGCCGGCTACGGCGCCGAGATGTACGGCCCGCGCCCCAACATCCAGGATCCGTACTACGCCAGCTACTACGCTCATTCCCAGCCGGCGCCGTACCACGCTCCCGCCGCCGCCGCGGGAGGACAGGCGTTCGAAATGTACCCCACCTCTCGTCAGCCCTATGACGACCCTTTCTATCCGCGCAGCTACGACGGTCAACCGCCGCTGCCGCAGCAGCAGCAGCAGTACTACGATACCGGCGCAAGCAGCCCGTCCGCTTATCCGAATCCCCACGCCAGCCCCACGTCCAA
The DNA here is from genome assembly GCA_029717555.1 of Peribolospora baueri. Lineage (NCBI taxonomy): Eukaryota > Fungi > Basidiomycota > Peribolosporomycetes > Peribolosporales > Peribolosporaceae > Peribolospora > Peribolospora baueri. The sequence continues at coordinate 37,875 of JAMDHS010000069.1, read as the reverse complement.
CCTGACGCCGCTGCCGATGCCGACAACGACGTCGCCGCCAGTTAGCCAGCCGGCTTCTGCCTCTGCGACGGGAACGGCGACAGGGACGAGGACGGGGACGAGCACCGACGTGCACCGCAACGCTTCTTCTTCTTCCTCTGCCGACGGCGCCGCCGCCGCGCCGCCCGAACACGAATCGCGCACCTCGATTGCATACGCACGCGCCTCCACCGACTCGACGCACGACGGCGGTACAGAAGAGAAGGCGTGGGAGAGGGACGCAAGGAAGGGCGTCATGCCGCCTTTGCCTTTGCCTACTTCCTCCGACGCCGGGAAGGGTACGGTAAAGACCGACGGCGACGCTGACGTCGACGCCGAAGGTTTGGGCGTCGATAAGGGCATGTTGGGCGCCATATGGGCTACCAACCCCGATCTCTTTTCCCCGTCCACGTGAAGCCGGCGTGGCGTGGCGCTTTGGGTTCCACGGACGGCGTCAGCTCGGGCGTTATAGACGGTGGACGAAATGAGGCGGTCACGGACATCAATCACTTCTGCTTCCTTTCCTGGCTTCCTTCCTTCGCTACGGGCTTGCATTCCCTTCCACTCCTCTTGTACCTTTTCTTCCCTCCCTCACCGTCCGTGTCTCGTCTCGTTCGCGTCGTACGTTCGTTCGTTCGTTCGCCAGTCCCTCCCTTCGTCTTCGCGTTTTCTCCCCCGCTCTTTTTTTTGGTCACCTGCGAGTTTGTCAAGTCAGGTCCTTGTATCCAGGTCACGGCCCCACACTCTTTTTTTCGTCTTTCTGCTTCTTGCCTTTCGCCTCTTCCTTAGTGGCCCGCACCCACCCACCCACCCACGCTCATTTGTCTTTCTTTCGTCCCCCTCGTCCCCATTTACTCCCTACCGCCCTTCTCGCGGTCTTTGGCACCCAACCTCCCTTTATACCTGCCTTCCTTTTCTCTTTTTTTTCTTTTCTTTTTTTTTTTTCGTAGTCGGTCGGCCGCTCCCTCGTCATCGCTATGGGTCTTCTCTGTGTTGGTCCCGATGCCATGACGTAACATTACAAGACGTAGGTCTGCTTCGAGCCTGGATCAGGATCGGTCAGGATCAGGATCAGGATAGTCGATGATGCCTCCTTGGCCACCGTCGGACGACGCCTCTCAGCCGTCCCTCCCTCAACCTGCGTCCCGCCTTCCCGTGTCTTCATGGAAGAAACCAAAGTCCGATCCGACCGACCGCCTGGACCCAGCCTGTCTTGTCTGTCTGTCGTGACAGATCGGTCGTAACCCCCGTCGATAGACCGACCCGAGCGTCGTTTTTCGTCGACGTCACCGCGCTCTTTCCCCTCCTCTTCCTTTCCACCTCCCGTCTTCGCTGCATCGTCGCACGTTCAGCACCATGCTACGGCTGACCGTAACATGATATGATAGGGGAAGACGACAGACAGACAGAAAGACAGACAGACAGACAGACAAACAGACAGACAGATGATGGACAAACGGATTTCATTTCTCCTTGAGGTTTTGGACGGCGACTGCGGGCGGATATTCGGCTGATCGGGTCCTCGGAGATTTCGACCACCCACTTCCATCCATCTCCTCCTTTCTTCCTCGCCCCCGCCCCCGCCGCCGCTCCGCTTCCTCGCTCGCTCGCTCGCCCAAGCAGTCGCAGTCGGCGTCAGTCAGTGCACCACGACGACGACCGTCTTCGCCGCCCGCCATGGCATGCTCAAGGGCCTCTGCGTCGCTCGCAGTTCGTTCACGATCTTTTCACGCCGCCGCCGCCGCAGCCTCCGTTTCTTCTTCTTCGCGCCCGCGCATCGGCCTGCGCGCCGTCGCCGACGAAGAGGCCCGTGCCCGTCGGGTTGGTCGGTCTCTGCCGAGGGGATGGGCGGTGTTGTATCCCGTCTGGACGAGAGCGGCGACGGCGGCGAGGGCGCTGCATGTGTCGTCGGCTTCCAAGGTGAGTGGGAGTGGTCGCAAAAATGGGAGTGCTGCCTCGTCGCCTACTTCTTCCAGCCCACACCGGCCACTTTCTTGCTCTAAAACCCTTCTTTCTCGTCCTTCTTCGGGGCACGCGCGCACAGGCAAAGGGAAAAGAAAAAGCCGTCGATAACGACCCGACCTCGTTCCACGAGCTCGAGAATCGCTCGTTTTCCATCATCGGTGCGCTCCAAACTCGTCCCCGTCTGGTCTCGTCTTCTTCGCTTGATAATAACGCCTCCTTCCTCTCTCCCGCGCAGCGCACATCGACCACGGAAAGTCCTCGCTCGCCGACCGTCTGCTCGAACAGACTGGCACGATCGCGCCGGGCGGCGCGCAGCAGTTCCTGGACAAGCTCAAGGTGGAGCGGGAGAGGGGTATCACGGTCAAGTCGCAGGCGGTGAGCATGGTGTATGAGAGGGAGATAGACGGGAGGAGATACTTGCTCAACTTGATCGATACACCTGTGAGTCGCTCCTTTCCGTTCCTTTCGCTCTTTGGATCGAAATGTGACCCGGCTGCCGCGCTGTGTCTTCTTCCGCCCGCCTTTCGCTCACGGCGTACGATGCAAAGGGTCACGTCGACTTTGCCTACGAAGTATCAAGGAGCCTTGCCGCCTGTCAGGGCGCTCTGCTCCTCGTGGATGCGACTCGTGAGTGAGCCCGGGCCTGCTTCGACGGGGCGACCAGGAGTGCCTAGGGCGCGCGTAGTCTCACAAGCCAAGACCGAATCCCGTCCGTCACTTTAGAGGGCATCCAAGCGCAGACCCTGTCCGTCTTCAACGTGGCCAAGCAACGAGGGCTTACTATCATCCCGGTGATCAACAAGGTGAGCCCGACCTCAGAGGCAGGCGTTCCTTACACGATCTCATGAACGCGCCGCGCCGCGCCGCGCCGAACCTGTCTCCTTTCGCCAATTCCATTCCATCTTGCTCCCATCCATCACACCACAGATCGACCTCCCCGCGGCAGACACGGAAGGCGTGTCGCACCAGATCGCCACCGTGCTCGGCCTCGACGTCTCCGGCGCGTTACACGTGTCGGCCAAAACGGGCGAGGGCGTCGGCGCAGTCCTGGACGCCATCATCGAGCGCGTGCCCGTGCTCGACGGTAGCGAAGCGGGTGCGGGGACCGCCGCGGCCGCCACCGCTACCGCCGCTACTACTCCTCCGCAACCGACGGAGTGGGCGGGGAAGGATCTGAGGGCGCTCGTGTTCGATGCGTGGTGAGCCATCCACGCTCAAACGTCGTCAACGCCGACCGACCCGTCCGAGTCGATTTTTGACCATCCTTTCCTCCTCATGCTTTTGTGCCTTTCCGTCCTGTCCTCTCCTCCGGCGTCGTGGACAGGTTCGATCAATACAAGGGTGTCATCGCGCTGCTCGCGATCAAGGACGGGTCGATCAGGAAAGGTGCGCGTCGAGCGACGGAGCGAGGGCGGATCCCTCGTGATGTGATGTGATGTGACGTGCGCTCACCTTCCGGCGTTGGGGCTGCGTTCGGTTCGGTCGCCGACCGCGGGCAGGGGACAAGATTGCTTCGGCGCACACGCGGAAGCGGTACGAGGTCATCGACGTCGTGAGTGCGATCCGCACATGGGCCGGCGCTGTGGCGTCCTAGCTCCGACGACAGTCGGCCAACGGCTGACACCCGTGTCGCGTACCTTTTTTTGATCTCGCCTTGTCTTGGGACGGAAGGGAATCAACAACCCGGAACCGGTCTCGATGCCGGTGCTGCGCAAAGGCCAAGTCGGCTGGGTCATCGTGAGTGGCGGTGGCGGTGGTGATGGCGGTCGGGCGCCCAGCCCATACGCCGTGACCATGTCGACCCGTGTTGTGTCGCTGTGCACCGCCGTTTCCCCCACCGCCCACTGATCACATCTCTCCCCCCCCTCCTGGCTCTCGCACGCAGTGTAACATGAAAGACGTCAAAGAAGGTGGGCCATCCGAACATGCAGACTGTGCAGCGACCAGATAGACGTACGGACTGACTGACGGGACTGCCTGATCGACTGGACTGACCGACGTGGTACGAACGAACACGGCATCGACTCGGCCAGCACACATCGGGGACACGTGGCACATGGCAGGGGAGACAGTACGGGCGTTGGACGGGTTCAAGGAGGCGGCGCCGATGGTGTTCGCGGGGGTGTTTCCGGTGGAACAGACGGACTTTGTCAAGCTTGTGGGTTTTCCGTCATGTCTCGTCTTTTGCCTCTACTCCGGTGACTTGACTTGACTTGACTTGGGTGCTCACGTGGGCGCTTGGCACCGGGGGACTCCGCAGGAAGAGGCCATCTCCAAGCTGACGATCAACGACCGGAGCGTGAGCGTGTCGCGGGCGTCGAGTGCGGCGCTGGGGCAGGGATGCAGGCTGGGCTTCCTGGGCACGCTGCACATGGACGTGTTTCGGCAGCGGCTGGAAGACGAATATGGGGCTCGGATCATCGTCACGGCTCCGACGGTGCCGTACAAGGGTGAGCGCACGGTAGACGAGGGGACGCTGATCTCATCCGTCTCCACTATCTCACCGGTGAATTTTCTTCTTCGGGCTCGTAGTGGTCTACAGAGACGGCCGGACGCGGTTGGTGACCAACCCGGTAGAATTTCCAGAAGGCCAGGAGAGGGCGGCAAAGGTGAAGGAGGTGCAGGAGCCGATGGTGGTGGCGAGGATCGTGGTGCCGAATGAGTACACGGGCGAAATGATGGAGCTTTGCGCGGTGAGTCGCGGTGCGAGTGTCAAGGTGGTGGGTCGAAGGGGAGCCGGCTGACGAGACGAATCCCTTTCGTTCGTCGCCCGTCGCCCATCGCTTGCCGTCAGGAACACCGCGGCGAGCCGGTGTCATACGACTTTGTAGATGCGCAGCGGGTCACGATGGCGTACAGGATGCCTCTGACGGAGATTGTGACCGACTTTTTCGACAAGCTCAAGAGCCGGTCGAGTGGGTTTGCGTCGTTCGAATACGAGGAGTCGGGGTATGTGCCGAGCGATCTCGTGAGGGTGGGTGGACTCTTCCGTCGTTCCTTTCTTTCTTCCCTTCGCCGCTCTCTCCTCACAAGGGGGCGTGGCGTTTTCTTTCGGCTCGCGCTGTCAGATGAACATCCTAGTCGCCCAACAGCCGGTGGACGCGCTAGCCATGATCCTCCACCGGTCCGAGACGGTGTCGGAAGGGCGCAAGTGGACAAAGAAGATGCGGGAGGTGATCCCGCGACAGCTGTTCGACGTTGCGATCCAGGCCGCCGTGGACGGCAAGGTGGTGGCGCGAGAGAGCATGAGCGCGGTGAAGAAGGACGTGACTGCCGGCCTTTATGGGGGGCACTACGAGCGCAAGGTGGGTGGGGATCGCTGCACTGCATCCCATCTATCTATCTATCATCCATCTCCTCCCGCCCGGCCCCGCCCGGCGACCGCGACCACTGACGTCTTGTCTGTCTGTCTGTCGTCCCGTCCGGACCCGGCCCGTCTCGTTTCGTCCCCACACACATGGACGTGCCATCGCAGCTCAAGCAACTGAACAAACAAAAAGAGGGTAAGCGCCGGCTGAAGAGGCTGGGCAAGGTGGAGATCGAGGCGTCGGCATTCTTGCGTGTGTTGGATACGAGAGCCGGCGGCGGGAAGAAATAGACGTCGTGAGGAGCAATACGTGACTACAGTACACGATCATCCCCGCGAGCGTATCAGAGGCCGTCCCTGGGCGTCGGCTTGGGACCGATCGCTGGCTGACTGATCGATGTCGTCCGCGTTACGTAATGGGCCGGTGAGGGTTGCTGCGGCGGGTGGGGCGTTGCCCTGGGCTTGCGTTGCGTTGCGTTGCGTTGCGTCGGCTCGGCTTAGCGCTTGCCTGCTATCCTTCCGTCTTCCCTTCCCTTCCCGATTTCTTCTTTTTCCATCCGTCCCTCCCTCCCTCCGTCCGTCGACGCAGCCCTGGACACGGTTTGTCGCTCGCGCTCGAACAGCGCTTGTCTGGCTGTGTGGCTGTGCGTCTGTCTGTCTGTCTGGCTCATCACGAGTGCGATCGTACACTGTCGTCTCGCGTGGCTATCTATGGCCGTCACCATAGCGGTCGCCGTCGTCGTCCCTTGCTTGCTTGCGGTACGAGCGGAAGGAGATGGGATGAGGTGGTCCGATTTGAGGCGATACGATACGATACGATGCGATGATGCATGCGAATGCTGTTTCCGGGAACGGATGGTGATCGAGCGCAGATTCGGCAGGGACCCGCCCCAACGTTCGTCCCCCGTCGTCCGTCCGTTCGCCATCCCTCCATCTCTCGTCTTGTCTTGTCGCTCGCCGCGCTCGAGCGCTCTTTCTTCCTCCGTCCGGGGCCAATGACTCTGAGACGGAGTGAGCATGTCTATATATACATATACGTATTCGGCGTCCGTCTCTGTCTATATGACGCATATATAGATCACATACTCCCCCTTTCCTTTCTCTCTTCCTCTTTCTTCCTTCCTCCACCGCTCTCACCCACCCCACCGTCGCCACCATGTCTCCCCCCACCGCCATCGACACCCCCGTCCACCAGGCCGTCGCCCCCAAGGCCAAGGCCGCCCCTTTCTCCACCATGGGCGTCGAGGCCACCAAGGCCGGCCTCCCCGCCCTCGAGGACTACGACGGCAACTACCGCTTCGCGCCCATCCGCGAGTCCCAGACCAGCAGGGCCATGAGCAAGCGCTACTTCCAGGTGAGCCAGGCGAGCCTGCCTAGGCAAGCCAGGCAAGGCGAGGCAGGCGGTGATCGCGACGCTTACTCATCTCATCTCCTCGACTCTTCCCCGTCTTCGTAGGACATGTGAGCACCAGCGCAGTCCCACACCCATAGCCCCCGCCCCACCGCTCACCCTCACCCTCCTTCCCCTCTCATCGCAGGCACGACCGCGCCGTCTCGGACGTCGTCATCGTCGGTTGTGGTAGCGCCGGCCTCAGCTGCGCCTACCACCTCGCCAAGAGCAGGCCCGACCTCACCGTCACCATCCTCGAGGCCTCTGTTTCTCCCGGCGGCGGCGCTTGGCTCGGCGGACAGTGAGTTCGTCCGTCCCGTCGCCCTCGACGTACGACGTAATGTGGCAAACTGACATATACGTACCTGACATGACAGGCTCATGTCCCAGATGGTCGTTCGCAAGCCGGCCGACAACTTCCTCCGCGAGCTCGGCATCCCCTTCGAGGACGAGGGCAACTACGTCGTCATCAAGCACGCCGGTGCGCAACCAACCGTCGTCGCCTTTCAACCCCCCTTCGAGCTCTGTGCGCTGATAGAGATCATTTCCTCCCCCTCCCAGCCCTCTTCACCTCCACCATCCTCTCCAAGACGCTCGCCCTGCCCAACGTCAAGCTCTTCAACGCCACCTGCGCCGAGGACCTTATCGTCAAGCAAGGCCCTGACGGCCAGGCCCGTGTGGCCGGTGTCGTCAGCAACTGGACCCTCGTCAGCTTGAACCACGACACCCAGAGCTGGTGAGATCTCCGTTAGTCCGTGCCGTGCCGTCGTGCGCCGGTCGTCCGTTGGTGCTCACCCCCGGTCTTTGTCATTCCTCCTCGTCGCCTTGCTTGGCCTTGTCGCAGCATGGACCCGTGAGTCGGTCGAAGACAACGCGCGGCGCTTGCCGTCCTTTCTCTTTCTTGTACTCATTTCCTTCCTTTTTTTCACTGCCCTGCCGACAGCAACACCATCACTGCCCCGCTCATCATCTCCTTCTGCGGCCACGACGGCCCCTTCGGCGCCTTCTCCGTCAAGCGCCTCGCCTCGGCCGGCCTCGCCAAGCTCGGCGACATGGGCCCGCTCGACATGGGCCGGTCCGAGGACGCGATCGTCAACGGCACCCGCGAAGTCTTCCCCGGCATGATCGTCGGCGGCATGGAGCTCTCCGAGCTCGACGGCGCTCCGCGCATGGGCGCTTCGTTTGGCGGCATGTTCGGAAGCGGTATCAAGGCTGCCAAGGAGGCTATGAAGTACTTTGACCGCGTAAAGGTCGAAGAGGGTGAGGTCGTTGGCTTCCGCTCGACCGACGCCTGAGCGTCCGTCCGTGCGGCCAGTGCGGCCCGGCTCGTGCGTCTGCTTGTCTTTGTCTTTGTCTGTCTGTCGGATCCCCAAAGGATCTATCCATATATATTCCTATCCGCCATTCCCCCCCCACCCCCCCCGGCGTCCCCGACGCCCCTCGCCAAAGACATCCCCTTCCTTCCTTCCACACAACGAGAATGAAATCGAAATCGAACCGAGTCGCAAACCGCCGTAAACCCTTGTCTTCCCCCGTTTTCCTTCATTTCCCATGCATGACATGACATGACACGGTGTCGCGATGGCTGGCGCCCCACGCCGTCCTCCCTCCCCGCCGATCGATGCCCCTCATTCGTCACAGGGCATGAGATAGATAAAATGCCCACGAGTTCCGCCGTCCGGCCGCCCGTTCCTTTCAACTCCATTCCCTCGTCTAACAATCGCTCCCTCGCTCCCTTCCCTTCCCTTCCCTTTTCCACCACTGCTCTTTTCTCCACGGCTTGCTTTGCTGCGACGATGACGAACGGACGGACGGACGGAAGGAAGGAAGGGGCGAAGGAGGGAGACGGCGACGACGGGATGTGGGACGTCCGACGCCGAGGTCGAGGCCGAAAGGTACAGCCGGATAGAAGATAAGATGAAACGAGGTGGCCCTGGGAGGTAGATCCGTGGCATTCACCCCCGTCCAGGCACCACCACGATCCCCGGAAACTTGTTGCGGCCCCTTGACGCGGTCAGGGTCCGTCAAGCCCACTGATGTCGCGCGCGCAGGAGACGCCGATGATGGCGTTTTACCCCCCCTTCGTTCCCCCCTCCTTCCCTTTTCCCTCGTTTCTGTTACCGAGAGAAGATCCAGGTGCCCGACGCCTCGTCCATGTGGACTGGACCTTCTGACGACGATGCGGCAAAAAAAGGTCGTCGACTCGGTCCCTCTCCTCGTTTTCGTTATATGCACATCGCCCGCACAACCTAACTTTTCCGAACTTGTCCGCACACGCGCACTTGCTGTCGCTTACCCCTATCTCAACCACTCTGCGAGCTTTGTACCGGGCGGGAAGACGGAGGAGTGAAGGAAAACGGAAGAGGAGAGATGGGCGAGGGGGCCCGATGGACGGATTTCGAAGAGGCCTGAGGAGCAGGGCGAGAGAAAGACTTGGGAGTTGGGGGTCGAGTGCTGGAGCAGGTGCCAGCGGCAAAGAGGACGGGTGGGAGGGAGGACTTCCGAGGTGAGTGGGAAGCTCACCGAGGCCCTTCTTTTAGCCACTGCGGAGGGATCCTGAGGACGCCTTCCTTGTTTGCATCTCGGGTGAAAACCCTTTGGCATCTTGCTTTACACTGCGGAACGTAGAGAGTGCATGGTGAAGCGCTCGTTTTGGAGACGTCGTATCGAAGCGGCGCCGATTCAGTTCAGCGCATCGTCTCCCGTCGTCCATCGCTGAAATTCTGTCTGCATTCTCCCCGCTGCAAGTTTGGAAAGGTAAGAGGAAGCACCGCCTCCTTTCGTCTGGTGCGATTGTACCAAGTTTATCTCTCCCCGCTTCCTTCGACCGCGACTAACCGCGACTTGGCAATGCAGACCAACCTATGCCAGCGCGTCCGAGCCACAAAAGGCCAAGGCATGATGCCTGACAAGACTGTATGCTTTCACGCCAGGGGTCAGGACATCCGCCCCTTTATCGGCGCGAGCACGTTCAGCCAGTACACCGGTGAGCGGGGCGATCTTCGTTCAGCTTCGGGCGAAAGGGTTCGGAAGCGAAAGAACTGAATGCCGCTGGCTTCCTCTTTTGCTCGCTCCTCCGTCTTTACCGCCTTCATCCAACCCGCCGTCTCTCAGTGGTCTGTCGCGATAAGGAGAGAGAGTCGATCAAGTTCGAGCGGGAAAGGAGAAGAGAGTAGAAAGAGAAGGGACGTCGACGATTTGAAAGTCTTCAGGTCACAAATGTAATTCTTGAATTGGGAGAGCGGTTATTGCAATATTTTAATTTAGTGGTTGAACGTCTTGGAACGTACAAATGTTATTCTTGAATAGGGAGAACGGTTATTGCAATATTTTAATTTAGTGGTTGAACGTCTTGGAACGTACAAATGTTATTCTTGAAGGGAGAACGGTTATTGCAATATTTTAATTTAGTGGTTGAACAACTTGGAAGGTACTGATAAGAAAGCGAAAAAGGGGATTAGTGAGGCTGATGAGACGATCGAGGTGGTCCGGGTCGCCATCGGGGACCGTAGGGGCGGGGTGTATGGGTCCGGCCCGAGAGGGGTCGGGATGGTGCTCGTCGAACCGCGGGGGACCGTCAGCTGGCTTGCGCTGGGAGTCGGCACGGGTAACGGGAGGCATATTGATGGGGGGGTGGGGGGGGGGGGGGAGCGAGATGCTGGAAAGAGGACTGAGGGTTGAAGGAGAATCACGTAGGAGTCAAATCGTCTCGGGCGCAGTGCTCCAAGGTAACCTTCAGGCTTGGGGACCTGCTGGCGTCGCCATGTAGCGGTAATACGCTTAAGATGACGGTAGAACTCTGGTCCCATTCCTCCGAGCAGGGCTATTTACATACATACACTTGGAGGTAACCCTACCCTGGCCCGTGGGAACAAGGGAGTCCCCGGAGGTAGCCCTACCCGTTACAGTAACCTGGTTGATTCTGCCAGTAGTCATATGCTTGTCTCAAGGATTTAAGCCATGCATGGCTAAGTACAAACTTTTGTACAGGGAAATTGCGAATGGCTCATTAAATGAGTTATAGTTTATTTGATGGTACCCAGTTACATGGATAACTGTGGTAATTCCAGAGCTAATACAAGCTTAAAAGCCCCGACTTCTGGTCTTCTGGGATGCGTGCATTTATTAGATAAAAGCCCCGACTTCTGGGACGGGTGTATTTATTAGATAAAAGCCAGCCCCTTCGGGGTCCCTTGTTGGTGATTCATAATAACGTCTCGAATCGCATGGCCTTGCGCCGGCGATGCTTCATTCAAAGATCTGCACTATCAACTTTCGGTGGTAGGATAAGGGCCTACCATGGTTTCAACGGGTAACGGGGAATAAGGGTTCGATTCCGGAGAGGGAGCCTGAGAAACGGCTACCACATCCAAGGAAGGCAGCAGGCGCGCAGATTATTCTTTCAACTCGTCCGCCTTGGCCATCAGTGCCGAGAGCTTCTTCATGTTCTTCTTGCTTCCGAACTGGTCAAGAGTGTCCTGTGTCTCTTGAAGCTGGCTCTCTGCGTCATCAATATAACCCCCAAGACCATCCCCGTCACCGTCTCTTCCCCCCTTGTAGTGATGGCCATGGCGGTGGGCGTGACCCAGGAAAGGGCGGCCAAAGAAAGAACGGCGGAACTTGCGGCGGGAGACACCGTGGTGGCGATGATGGCCACCCTTGCCAAACTTATGTCCCTTGGGTCCCTCCTTGTATCCGCGTGCCTTATGCACTGCTCCACCTTTGTTCGACGCACTGACGTCACTCTTCTTGGGCTTTCCGTTGGTGTTCTCCGGCCCGCTATTACCATCCTGGCCACCAGTGCCAGAGCCTCCGTTGCCGGTATGAGCGCTAAGGCCTTTAGTTCCCGAAACGCCATTACCCACGTCCTTCGCCTCGCCACCTTGAGTGCCAGCCTGTCCCTTCTCATCTTTGGGACCCTCGTTCTTCTTTCCGTTCTTCTTCGCTTCTTTCTTTGCCGCCGCGGCTTGCTTGAGGGCCGCGCCCAGAATGTCCATTGAGCCGAGAGGGGCACGGCCCGATAGGACTTGGTTGTTCTGTGCCGTGACGAGTTGTCGAGCCTCAAGCTTGTACATGCGCCGGTCGTCGCCCCGCTCAGGCCAGTCGATCGAGGTGTACGTGGCCGAGGCGCCGATAGTGGCCAGGAAGGGCAAGAAGATGGCGATCTTCATGATTTGATGCTGTGAAGAGAACGAGTACAGTCAGGTGGCTGAAAAGGAGGCTTGTTAGCGGCTCAAGAGCTATGCGGGCAGCAGACCGTGGATCCTCCTATTATATGTTGGGAATGCCCTCGATTTCTGGGGACATCCGGCGCGTGCTCGCAATGGGAAAAAAGAACTTGAGACATCTAAAATGTGCACATACGGAGTCGGAAGAGCACACGCGCCAATTGCGGCGCGGGAAAATTCATTGCACGTACTCGGCGGCATAATTGCAAACGCCCTGCACTTGTGCGAAAGCGAAAAACGCGTACCGGAAACGGTCGACGCGTCGCACGTCCGTGCTCTAAGCGTCCGTGCTCTAATAGGGAGCCCAATCCCGACAAGGGGATGTTGTAATAAATAACAATATAGCGGTTCTATTGAGTCCTATAATTGGAATGAGTACAATTTAAATCCCTTAACGAGGAACGATTGGAGGGCAAGTCTGGTGCCAGCAGACGCGGTAATTCCAGCTCCAATAGCGTATATTAAAGTTGTTGCAGTTAAAAAGCTCGTAGTTGAACTTCAGGCCTGGGCGGCCGGTCCGCTTCACAGGTGTACTGGTTCGCCGGGCCTTCCTTCTTGGTGAATCCGTATGCCCTTGACTGGGTGTGCGAGTGAACCAAGACTTTTACTTTGAAAAAAATCTTAGTGTTCAAAGCAGGCCTATGCCCGAATATATTAGCATGGAATAATAGAATAAGATGTGCGGTTCTATTTTGTTGGTTTCCGGGAATCGCCGTAATGATTGATAGGGATAGTCGGGGGCATTAGTATTGAATTGCTAGAGGTGAAATACTTTGACTTATTGAAGACTAACGTCTGCGAAAGCATTTGCCAAGGATGTTTTCATTAATCAAGAACGAAGGTTAGGGGATCGAAAACGATCAGATAGCGTTGTACTTGTTGTAGTTTTAACAGTAAACTATGCCAACTAGGGATCGGGCGATGTTACTTTCTTGACTCGCTTGGCACCTTACGAGAAATCAAAGTG
>JAMDHS010000069.1:0-22500 GCA_029717555.1 Peribolospora baueri | reverse complement strand
CCAACCGATCAATCGACGCCTGTCCTGATGACCGCCGCCGGCCTTGTCGCCCTTGACCCTCAACGCTCAGAAGAACCCGCGTGGCTCGGGCGAGGCTTTGCAAGTCACACACATCTCACACACACCTCACGCTTTTGCTCATTCCTTCGATCGTGCTGGCAGTCGCCCGTCCCGCTCCGGACCCGAAGAAAGAATGGGCGCGAGTGTCTCAGTGGTGAGTGGCTGGGGCACCAAATGGTGGCCGCTCCAGTGCCTTTGCTTCGTCGGAGCACATGTAGAGCGCTCCATTTCGCCGTTCCCTGCTTCTGATTTTCTTCGTCTTCACCGACCTTCTTGCGGTTAGGGAGATGGCCAACGCCCATTGGTGTTTCTTGACAGCTCTCACTCAGGCTTACAAGGTGTGCCCGTCTTCATTCCAGCGCCTCTCCCCGTGCTTCCGCGTCGCTCAACGGTCCGCTTTATCTCCCTTTCGGTGGCTCTCTATTCGTCTCCTCTGCACCTTATTTTTCGGGAAATGGCGCACAGCACGCTGGCGATGCGCCCCAGTCGGACGCGCACAACTACCTTAACTTCGTCCGGGCGTCTATCACTGCAATCAACCAGCACCACGAGGTTGAGGGTGAGCCGACCACTGAAAGCTGCTTTCTCCCGCTCCCGAAAGTGTGTATGCGTGCTCATTCCTGGTCCTTCGGTCTTTTCCTTCGTCCTGCTCTGTCCATGGCTCCGTTGGCGATCGCCCGGAAATGAATTATTAGAATCGACCTACTTCCCTTACTTGGAGAAGAATATGCCCATGGACGCCGCCGTCGAGCAGCACAAGGTCTTCCACGAGGGTCTCGTGAACTTCCTGGCCTACCTCGACGGTCAGCTGGAAAAGGCAAGCAAGGGAGACAAGGCCCCCATCGAGCCGGAAAAGATTAGGGAACACATTGACTCGTTTGCGTGAGTTGCCTACCTGACCTCATCCCCGTTCGCTCGAGAATAGCCGTGCGGACGACGCTTCTGCGTGAAGAGCGGCGAAGCTCAACGTCATACCACCCGATTTTGAACCCTGTGACGCCCGCGTTCAGTTGGGACCTGATCTACCACTTCCGCGAAGAGCTGGACATGTTGGAACCGGAGCGCTTCGGCAGCCTGTTTACCCAACAGGAGCAGGAAGAGGGGACCAAAAAGCTCCTTGATGAGATTCTCAAGCACGACATGACCACGTTCATGCCGCTCTGCCTGACCAACAACTATGTGGTGCGTATCCAATGGCGATGTGGTCTGGCTGGAACCCGGCCTGTCCGTCTCCGAACATACGGTTTGCGGATTCCGACCTTCTCTCCTCCTCCCTGTTCTCCAACTTCCGATGATAGGGCGACGGCTATCACTGGCCCCCGGTCCCCTGGCACGTGCGCTATTTGGTCGGTCCCTTGTTCATTGGTTTCAAGTCGTAAGTTGAACGTTCCTCTAGCAACTGCAGGGCCGACGCTCGTCTGGCTCTGCATCGGCGTCAGTCTTTGTCCGCTTATCCCTGTCTTCTCTTGTGACCTGTGTCTAAGTCGTCCTTTCTTCAAATACTCGGCTCATGGCGTGAGTTCCTTTCCGAAATAGGCAGCTGAATGGTGCCTCTTCCCCTCGCAAGTTATCTCACCGTCTCGGCCTTTGTCTGTTTGTTTGTTCTCCTTCCCGTTCATTCGCCGCCTTGGATGCACATCACTTAGTTCTACAACGTAAGTATCCTGGTCGAAGCAGCCCGGCTTGCAGCGAGCGCTCCCTAACTAACTTCTTGGGTCTCCCCCCCGCCTTCTTGACGACCCTGTCTCCCTTCGCGCTGCTACAGGCTTTCCCCGCCTAAGTCTTCCGATACCAATAACCCCAGCCTTCCTTTGCAGGCCGTGATCTTCTCTAAGTCCTCCTCTGTTCGTTTCCGCTTCGTTTTGCACGCCTTGATAGACGCTGTCACCCCATTTCTTTCTTTTTTGACTATTGAGGCCCCGTCCGCCGGTAGCCCTCGTTGTACTTGCGGCTCTTCATTGTACCGAGTCTTGCGATAACCGAATACTAATGATGTTTCAATAAGTCAACGAACGTAGTCCCACCTGGCGTCCCCTCGTACTTCGTTTTGGAAACTTGGCGCGCAAAACGTTTCGGGGCACCCGTCGCTGTGCTCTATGCTTCATGACCACGTAACTGTTGTTCTTGAGTTCGCATTACCTTCATGATCCAAGGGAAAGCTGCTGCCTTCCAGCGGTGTCCCTGAGAAGTTCGAGAAAGTTTGCGGCCTACCAAAGGGCATGGCGGTAGGGGGAGGGGGCTCTCCCTTATGCTGAGTGGATCCGGGTTGCACGCCCTTTCTGGAAGAACAAAGCGGTTACCCAGATTTCTAGTCGAGGAGATCGGACGCCGCGACATCCGGAAACAACTGCAGGCGATTTCCAACAGCCGTCGAAGCTTGTCGTCAGGGACAAGTAAATCGTAGATTCCCCGTCGGACGTCCATCTGTCTGTCCTCGGTGGGATGGTGGAATGCGGGTGGGTGATGATCGGGTGGTCGCCGCGGCGATCAGTCGATCGTCCCACGTAAGGCGGCTCCGACCGACTGACGGACCACATGCTACTTGTACTCGCCCTCCACCACCACGCCCATTCTCCAGCTCTTCCTCCAGCGTGACGTCAGACGCCGTTCAGCCTTGCAAACGCAAAACTCCCCGTCGCCCACTATGAGTCCGTCTGCCGCCGTCAAGTCCACCGTCGAGCATGGCATCAAGGCCATGGGCGTCCTCGGTACCGGGCAGTGCGTGAGCCGAACCCGCTCACCCGTCCATCTCGCTCAGTGCATTGACACACAGCTCGACCTTCTTTCTTCCTTCCCGCTCGTGAACGATGCTTTTTCTAGGATGGGCCTCGGGATAGCCTACGTCTCCTCCCTTCGCGCTCGCATCCCCCGAGTCTTCCTCTCGGATCCCAACCCCTCGGCGCTGGAGAAGGGCCTCGCCTTCTTCGACGCGCTGCTGGAGAAGGACGTGAAGAAGGGCAAGATCTCTGCGGAGGACGCTCAGAGCGCGAGGAAGAGCATCATGAGCGTCGGGGGCATTGAAGACGGCTGGGTCAAGGAGTGTGAGCTGGTCATCGAGGCGAGTAGGCCGACGTCGCTGTCGAAAGCGGCCACCCCGCTCTTCCTCACTCCTCCTCGCCCATCCTATCCCCTCGCGTCGATAGGCAGCTCCCGAGTCGCTCGATCTTAAAACGTCCATTTTCCGCTCCCTCGCCACTCACGCGAGGTCGGACGCCATCCTGGCGACCAACACGAGCAGCATCAGCATCACCAAGATCGCTGCCGCCGCCGTGCCGGAAGGGGCAGACGCTCAAGCCAAGGCCAGCAGGCGAGTCGAGCTGGCGATTCTCTCTCCGACATCCCAAAGCCAAACAGGCCGAGGGCGTTTTTCACGTTTGCGAGTCGTGGACAAAGGCTGATGGTGGATATGCTCATCTGCCATCGCGTCTCGCCATCCCTTCCTCTCCACCCGTCCGTAGCCCAACCCGCGTCGTCGGCCTGCACTACTTCAACCCCGTCCCCGTGTCTCCGCTCGTAGAGCTCATCTCTGCCCTCCAGACGTCTGACGAGGTCCTCGCGCGCGCTCGGGCCTTTGCCGAGGCGAGCGGGAAGACGGTGACGGAGAGCAAGGACACCCCGGGCTTCATCAGCAACCGTGTCGTGAGCTCGCTCGCCTTTATGTCGCTCTGCCGGCCGCATAGATGGCAGGCCGGCTCACCGTCCATCTGCCCGCTCTCCCTCCCCGCCTCCTATTTCTCACCCGCAGCTGATGCCGATGATCAACGAGGCCATCATGTGCTTGGAAAACGTGAGCGACCCGTTCCGCCTCAAAGCTTCGTCACTCACCGTCCTCCCCCACCTCCTTCTGACGCACGCTTCCTTCCTCCACTCGCCCCTTCCCCGCAGGGCATCGCGACGCGAGACGACATCGACACCACGATGAAGCTCGGCATGGCCCATCCGATGGGCCCGCTCCAGCTGGCCGACTTTATCGGCCTCGACACGTGCCTCTCCATCATGAACGTCCTCTACACCGAGACCCGGGATTCCAAGTACCGCGCCAGCGTGCTCCTCGGCAGGATGGTCGACGCGGGCTATTTGGGTGAGCTTTGTTCGACCGCCACTCACGACCTCCCATCCCAGCCTCTGTCTGATCCATGTCCGCCCGCGCGTGGTGCCTACCGTGCGAATTTCCCTTTTGAACAGGGAAGAAGACGGGTAAAGGGTTTTATGACTATCCCGCCAAGTGACTCCTCACGTATTGATAGACAGATAGATGGATCGATGCCAACGGTGACCCGCGTGACGATCCAGCGCGCGTTCGTTCTCGCGGGACGTGCACGTACGATTATGAGATGCTGTCGGATGCGGCCCCGAAATGATATACAGGGAGAGAAAAAAAGTAGTCTGTTAGGGTATTCCATCCATCTTTCCATTTCCTGTGAGACCGCCATCCATTCCTAGGTATCGCCTCAGCGAGTCCTTCCATGTCGCGCTTGCCGCCCCTCAAAGAAAAGGGAAAAACAAAGCGACTGCGACCTCGACTGGGGTGCTATCGGCTCACGCCAGTCTTGGTACGCCCTCCTCCAATGCCGCATGTCGACCTCTCTGATTCCGTTCATGCCTCCAAGCCGCAGCGGCGCTGAGCAAGAAGGCGACAAGGCAGGCGCAGAAGGTGATATGGAAGACGTCGTCATAGCACGAGGGACCGTCGGGACACACGTGCCTGGGCGAGTTGGCTGGGACGTGCGAATCGTATATGCTGTCGAGCGAACGGGAGGAAGGACGATTGGCTTGTCGTCAGCGTGTGTGCTCGTTCCATCGCACTCGCCATAAGCTTGGCTCTCACCGTCCGAAGAGATAGTTGAAAATGTTGGCGGCCAGGATGGGAGAGAAGGACATCCAGCCCCAGTCTGGGATTCGCGAGAGAAGGGAGGCGGAGGAGGGAGTCAGAAAGGCTGAAGCAAAACCGGCAAAGGAGGATATCGAGTAGAAAGGCCGCTCACTCGCGCTGAAATGCTTCATCCCGAACCACTCGTACGTCAGGAGCGGACCCAGGCCGAACAACATGCCGTAATAAATGCCGCTGAGAGAGGAGACGGTGAGCAGCTTGTGCACCGTGATGATGAACGGCGAGCTCGCCAAAAGCTGCACGCCAGCCGCCGCACTGCAGACGAAGAGAAGAAAATAGATGCGCGGCACTCCCCAGTGGGCTGCGAAGAAATCCGAGATAACGCCTGGCGAGAGAGCAGCGGGGAAAACAGAATGAGAGATCTGATTTGGGCGGACCTGCCACATGACAAGACCTTCGGGCTCGCTCACCTGCGAAAATGCGTCCTACAAAATTTCCCAGACTGATGAGGCTGACCTGGCGCGCCTGCAGCTGTTGCAGCTCTCCGCCGGTGTCCACGTCGAGTGTGCCGCCTCTCACTGCCGCCTTTGCGACCCTGATGGCGGAGCCCAAAGCGTTTCCTGGCCCGGGGACAAAACCAGGGACGATGCTCGGCAGCACGGGCGGAAGGCCAGTCTTGACGATGGAGGATTGGTCGACGACCCGCGTCGACGCAGCCGCGGACGAAGACATGAACAAGTTCGGCGCGGCCTCAAGGGGCGAGCGCCGAAACTCGTAGAGCGTCTTGGTGATCGTACCGATGTTGTTCATGAGCAGGAGGCCACTGCCGGAGATGAGAGAGACGACGAAAAAGAGGAGCCAGAACTCTGCGCGGAGGAAGAGGGCGCTGCCGTGGAAGTCTATTTCTTCACTTCCATGGTGTTGGTGGGAGGCGCGGCCGTCCGAGGCAAATGTGGATCCAGGTTTGGCCTCCGCCTCGTCATCCTCGGTTTCCTCGCTCACGCTCGCCTCAGGCATGTCGAGCGCGTCCATGTCGCCTGCCAGCGCGTGGTCCCGCGAGGTGGCACGGGAACGGCTTCGAGCGGTGCCAGGCGCAAAGGCAGACGACCTGAGGGGGCGCTCCGGATCGACGCGCGGCGGGACGACCACCTCCTGACCCGCATCTTCCTCCTCCTCCTCCTCCTCCTCTTCCGCCGCCACAGCGGCGTAATGACCCCTACTTCCGTTGACAGGCAGAAAGCCGGAGCGTGGTGCATCCTCGTCGGCCGTGGGAGGCATGATCTCGACGAAGACAGCGCCAAGAAGCATGACGGCTGCAGCGCCGAAAGACAGGAGTCGGAGGAAGTTGGCGGTGTTACCCGGGAAGAGGGTGTGGGAGATGACGGAATAGGTAAAGGCGGAGAGACCGAATCCGGAGAGGACGAGGGCGGTGGCGGAGCCGCGCTTGTGGAATTGAGCGAAGAGAGGGAAGGGTGTGATGATAAGAATGGAGGGCGACAGAGGACGCCATGGTCGTTCTCACTCACCACCTTCTTTCCCCAGCTCTTCGCCTGCGCATTCATCGCCGCTGTGAACCCTGCACAATTGCCAAGGCCGGTCAAGAAGCTGAGGAAGGCGAGACCCCAGGTGGAATTCACGTCCCAGCTTCGAGTGTAAGAGAGTGATAGACCTCCGTAACCAACGCCTACAAAGAAGGCGCCAAAGACAAGGGCCCTGAAAGGTGGAAGGAGCGAAACGGAGAAGCAAGGATCAAGACAGACAACGGGTTGACCGAACGCTTACAGTTTCGGACCCTTGAGGTCGATGAAGCGACCGAGGAACGGACCAGTGGCGTACATTCCAAAGTTGCCGGCCGCTCCGACGATGTTGAGCTGCGTCGAGGACAGGTGGAGCGCCTCGCCGAGCTGGACGGCGTAGAGGGAGAAACCTGAGGACACGGGGGCAAGGGCAAGGGTAAGGAAAGGAAAGGAAAGGACGACGAACGGAGAATCGCTCCCTCCTCCTCTCACCATAGTTGGAGCCGGCGCTGAGGGCGACGAGAAAGCTGGAGAGCAGGCTGACCAGCTTTTTCGGCCCGACCTTGACCTTGGGAAGGGAGCAACCCCGGTGATCGCGATGGACGGAGAACATCCCTAAAAGCCTCACGTCACGTCACGTCACGTCACGCCGTCCGGCTGTCGAGCCGGGTGGGTGATGTGGCCGGAGGATCGTATCGGCCGGCGGCGATGGCGATGGCGATGGCGATGGCGATGGCGATGGCGATGGACGTGGCGATGGATGATGGGACGGGTGAGCGAGAACGGGGATCGGAAGCAGGCGGGCGTCGGTCGGTGAAGGGCCGTAGTGACGTGGAGAATAAAGAAAGAAAGGCCCGACAAGGACGTGTGGGATGGAGATGGGAAGGGATGTGAGGGGAGGTTGAAAGAGCGCGAATGGCAGTGGGATGGCGGTGTCGGTGGTGGTAGTGGTGGTAATGATGATGATCGTCGTCCTCGTCCTCGTCCTTTCGCCGCCCTAGTCGCCTGCCTCCCTTCGCCTTCCTCTTCTCCGCCCTCCTCTCCGCGTCGCGATAAGGGGACGGCTCGCACGATGGGCGATCCGGCGCGCCGCCGAAGCCGATATAGCCACGCCGAATGCAGCGGGCCGGGCAAAAGCCGACCAAAGCCGACGCGGAGGCGGCCCGGGAGGATCGAACGTGGGGCGACGTCGGTTAAGCCCGGATCGATATTCATACAAACAAGCAACACGTCACTGTCATTCTCGCATTAAGACTCGGTTCGTTACAGCATAAGAGAGAGGGACGGACGGGAACGCGGCATATCCTCGAGACCATTCCGAGTCCATCAGACGACGGTTAGACACACACATAATCATCGCTCGACAGACGGCCTTCAGAAATAAACACGGCCGGCTGGGGCCTCAGGCCCGCCAGCGCCCGGGTGGGAACGAAGCCCGAACGCGCTGTCAGCTCAGACGGTCATCATCCAGCTCGTGGTATCGTCGTTGAGCCTCGACTTGATGCGGTAGCCCAGCTTCTGCTGCCTGACCAACACTGAGCGGTGGAGGATCGGCTCGGGCTGGCGAATGGCGCGGTGACGGCCTAGGTTGAGACTGCGGGCGAGGCCACGGCAGGAATAAGAGGGTCAAGTCGGGGCAAGGAGAAAGGAAAATCGGTAATACTTACCCGAAATACTTCTCCCACTCGCCCGTCTTCGTGAGGAAGTACTCCTTGATAGGGATCACCTCCAAGGTCCACCTGGAAGACGGAAGACGGGGACTGGTCAGAGGCCGAACGACGGCGCAAGAAGGCAAGACGCAGGAGACAAAGTCCGCCTACCAAGCCTTCTTCACGGCGAGCATGTCATAGATGGGCGACAGCGAGTCGTAATAGTCCTCGTAGTCTTCAGGCATCCTCGTCTCATCGGGAAGAGAGCCCTTTTCGAGAGTCGATCCCTTTCCTTCCTTCTTCCTGTTCACGTTCTTCGGTTCTGGCAGCGGCGGCAGGTCCTTCATCTGAAGTGAGCGAGGGAGGACGACGGGGTAGAGTGTCTCTACGTCCAGACCCTTGGGGACATCGTGTCAGGACAACGAAACGGGTTTCAGCATACCGGCCCGGCCCGAAGGGTGCACGTCAGGACGAAAGGAGCGCACGGCACGGCTCACCATCTCAATCAACCCGTCCGTCTCGAAGAGGATGCCGGTGTCACAGAGGAAGGCCTCGCGGATCATCCAGCGCAAGGGGATGCGCGAGAGCGAGTGCCTCGTCTCGTTCGGCACCGAGCCTCCTCCGACGTCTGTAGGCGAGGAAAGAAGGAGAAAGGGCGGGTAGGCGACGAAAGAAGGAGAAAGAGCGGAAAGAAGCCATTTCAGTTGGCCGTCGCTTCGACGGAATGCACAACCAGACACGGTTGAAAGGGGCGCCTCGAGAAAAAAATAGCCCACCGCAGTGGCAACCGGCGAACCACACCTCCTTCACGTCCGTCTGCTTATGAAGGTCGCCATGCTTCATCTCAAATTCGACCTCGTCAATCGCCTCGTCACGAGGATCAGAATGGTGGACGCTCAGGCCGCTGAGAACTGAGGCTCCGCGGCGCTTTTGGCGACGCTGGCTCGAGTTCGACTGGCGCATCTTGCTGCTCGTGGCCGTAGTGGCGGTGTTGTACGCGTCGTCGTGCGTCGTCGCAGCGGGGGAGGTCGCCTCCGCTGGAGAAGTGGGAGGGGAAGCGGCCCCTTTGTCGCTCGTGGCCGGCGCTTCCTCGGAGCGCTCGCTAGCGCTCGTACCCAGACCGGCGCCGCCGGAGGATTCGGCGAACTGCTTCAGCCTGTCTTCCTCGTCGGCCAGCTGGAGCCAATGAGAGGCCTTGAACTTGGCGCGACGCTCGTCGAGAGAGAGAGCGTGGCGGAAGTAGCGGACAGCGGTGTTTCTAGAAAGGGCGGGGAAAGGGTGAATGGCCTATTAGCGAGCGGGGAAAGGGCGAATGGCCCATTTGCAATGGCGAGGGAGGAAAGGTGGGGTGGGCGAACGACATGGAAATCAAGGAATACGCACGATCTGTGGAAGGGCAGGACGCGAGAGAAGAACCCGACAGAGCTGACAGTGTCCCTGTAGGTCGGAGATGCAGAAAGAGGACGACATGCGTCCGTGAACAAGCTCGGACCGAACCGGTGCGCCTTGATGCAAACCAGTCCCATTGGTCTCACCAGACGCCGATGAATTCGATCTGCACGTCGATCGAGAAGACCTTCTTGAACAGGTCGCTCATCTTCCACCCCACCTTATCGTCGCGCTTGTACATGCGGTAGGCGAACGGCACTGCGCGCGTCGATCGTCGAATGAGCCTTCATTTCGGAGCGTACGTACCTCCGATACAGAAAGCCTGGGAGACCAAGGCACGGGCTCACCTTGCTGATGATTGCTCTTGGGCAGCAGGCCGACCTTTGAAGCGACAAAGCGCAGATATGCCTCACGGCGTCAGCGAACGCTCTCCTTCTGTGGGCTGCCCCGGCACGACTCCGCACCTTGTGAAGCATGCCAGCTAGGGCACGCGCGGTGTATGCTCCGCGAGAAAAGCCGAAGAGGCAAATCTTGTCTCCTTCGATGTCTGCAGACGTCTTGAAATCAGCGCGTGATCATACCCTCCTGGTTCCAAGGACGTGCAAGCTCACAATTTTGCATGAGGAACTGGTATCCGGCTGTCATTGTCCAGGAATGAAAAGAGGAGCAACGTGTCATCTTCGCGAATGGAAAGTGGAGTTTGCCCACGGCCCACGCACCTCTGACGTGATCGCCGAGGCCGGAGGCGACGGCCATGTCGAGTATCTCTGAGGTTTTGACCACGACTATGTTGGCGGACTGGGTTGTGTTGTAGGTTCCGAGGCCGGCCTGGTAATATACGAGCTGCTTGTGCCTCCGTCCCTTCCTATCCGGTCCGGGGCAAAAGAAGGTCCAATTCAAAACGACTGAGTGAGTGACATACATGCCTGCGACCGCCCTGCCGGGAGAAGAGACGCACCTGAGGCAACGGAAGAGCTGAACGATGTTGCTGTTGTCCTGAACATCGTCACGTTATTTTGAAAGGCAGGGCTCAGTTTCACTCTCCGTCTCCGTCTGGGGCCTGTATCGTCTGCTAACCTTATCAAACTGGTCGCCAGTGCCATCAAAGCACAGCACAAGATTCCTGCGCGGCCTGGGGGCGGCTTGATCTCTAGCGGCGTGAATGACGGCGGGCAGGTTGGCGGGAGGGCTATAAGCCGGGGGCGTGAATTGTCCGTCGGAGTCGGGCTTTGCGGTGGGAGGCGATTGGACGGTGAGGTCGTTCTTGATCTCGATCTCGTTTTCGCGCTCGCCCACCAGCTGCTGCTGCTGGGATGACTGGTTGGCCTTTTCGTCGACGTCCTTGGTAGGGTCTTGAGTGGGCCTGGTGGGCGAGTCGATGGGGACGAGAGACTCGGCCCTCGGAAGGGGTGCGGCCGCCTTGCTGGCGGGCTCGGGGTTCGTCGCGGACATGTTGTCTGTGGAAGTGCAGAGGGATCCGTCGAGGTGGTGAAGAGGAAGGGGACGAGGGGTCGGGTTCCTTTTAGGAGCTCGGTCGTGGCGGGCAGGCGTGACAGTTCGGTTCGGCTCAGGTTTTAGATCGTGATGGTGGAAATAGTTGGATTTCGATTGCTCGTGTATGCGCTGCGGTGGTCCAGCGTCGATGGAAAGAGAAAGTGAAGTTGCTCACGGTCCACGGCGTCCGTCCACGGCCGCCTGGCCACGAACGATGGGATGGGCTGGCTTGGATTCGACACGGAAGGCGTCGTGCCACGCGTGCCCACGCTCGCCCCGCCTCGCCTCGAGTTGCTCACCTGGGCGACGCTTGACGCTTGGGACGGAAGGTGGATAAGAAGAAAAAGGAGAAGGAGACTGAAACGTGCGACGGCCGGAGGATGCCCTTTCGCCGGACGCGACCTTTCTTTTTTTCCTCTCGTGCGCGCTCGCCCCTCGATGACAGAACGTGGGCGAGTCGAGCGAACCACTGCATTCGCTCGGGCTCGGGGAGGACGAAGAGGAGCGGGATTAGTCCGTTCGCTGTCTGGTCGGCTGACTGGCCTCGTCGGGTGGGTGGGCTACGCTAGCGCGCATGACGGAAGGCGGGAAAATCGAAGAAAAAAAGAGAAAAAGTTAGATTGAAAGAAGGGAGATGGATGGAACGGGCGAACGGGCGAACGGGTGAGAGGGAAGCGATGCAGGAATGACTGGCGAAGCGAGGCGGAGAAAGCTGCCGTGTGACGAGGGAGACGGCCAGGCAAGCAAAGAACAAGGACGGCGAGGAGGATGACAGGACGACGCAACGATGATGACGATGACGACGACGACGACAACAGCTAACCGTTGACAATGGCAATGATACTAACAACGACAACGACAGCGACAATGACGGATCGATTCGCCGCGATCATGCATGCAGTCGCGCGCGTGCCGGTCCCGGTCGGTCGGACTATAACTTTATTTTTAGCATACCGCAAGCGCGAGCGGGCCATGGGGCATTTTGGATAGGATAGCAGGAACCTTGTGCTTGCTGGCGGCGCGTGCCGTCATCGCAGAAGACGGAGGTGGCCAGCGATGCCGCCGACACAAGCGCAAGGCCCACCGCGTCGTCCCGTCCAAGGTGCGACGGGGCGTCGCGGAGGGATGGACGCATGCTGAGCCTGTCTGTCCCGTGTCGTGCGCGGGACCCTGATGATGAATGCTTCCGCCCGCGCGTTTTTTGATCGCGCTTCTTTTTTCATCGACATCGTTGGTGGTGGTTCCCCGCTCATCGGTGGCGGGTCGTGATGGTGGGTGAAAGCACGTCCGAGTCACCCGGCGCGCCCCGAAGAGAGAATGGAGGCGAGGACGGCGGCGAGTGGGAGTGCGAGCATGAGCATGTCGAGTCCTGACCCGCGTTAGCATGTGACGATAGGGCTAAAGCCGACGCCGGGGCGAAACTAGCGCGGCCCAAAAGTTTAAGTTTACCAACTTTGTTCTCATCTCTCCCACGTCTCGTGATCAGCACCCGCCCACTCGCTCGGTCGACATGTCCTTCTGTCCTTCTCCTTCTCGCCGCCCTCGCCTCGTCCACATCGTCGTCGTCGCTCGTCGTCGTCGCTCGTCATCGTCGCTCGTCATCATCGTCGTCTCATTCCCGCCTCCTAGGCCCGGATGGAACGGAAATAACGAGCTGGCGCCCGCCTGGTCTTTGCTAACCCACCGTCTCCAGTCTTAGCCGCCGTTCTATTTTTTCTTTTCTTTTGTTCTGCTCACCCAATCCTACTCACCACATCACGCCCGCACACGCGCCTCGCTCAGCCGCGGTCGTCCATGGCCCCATCTTCTCGCGTCCGTGCGCCTATTGCTTGGACGTGCATTACTTTACGCTACTGTCCGCGGCGGAAAATAGACCGACCGAGGCGCGCACCGTCCCCCAAATCGTCCCCGGTCTCCGGCCGCGGACGTGCTTCTGGCGCCAACGAGCGCAAGCTCTTGTGTTCGCATCGCGTCGCATCGCATTGCATCGCCTAGCCTGTCTTACCTCACCAGGCGACGTCGGCGGCGGCGGCGCGGAATGCAAGGGGACGGTGATGGAACGAAAGACGTTTCCGCTCGCGATGGGCTAACAACGGCGAAAGGGTCGATCGACGGTGCAGACGGGCGCAGCGCGGGGCGGGGCAGCGAGCGACGTGCGTGACCAGGACTGACGACCAGGAGATCACATTGATCACAGAGAGAGAAGTTGGCGTGCTGTGCTGTTGGTCGGGCGAGGTCAGTATTCAGAGAGAGAAAGGATAGATCGAGGCCGGCGTCCATTCCATCGAATCGCCTCGCCTCGCTTCGCCTTGTCTTCTTTCGTCTCTCACCCCTCCTCTCACTACTTTCTACTTTTCTCCCCCTCCACCGACAGACGAACCCCCTCCGCTTTCGCTCTTGACACGACACACCTCTCCCCTCTACCGCAACTTGCTCCCCCCTCTTGCTCACTCTTTCCTCCACCCTCACTCACTCCCCTTTCCTCCACTGCCCTCCTCGTACCACCACCGCATATCGATATGGCTGGCTCCAAGTTCGGGACGGTCAGTCACCTCGACCCTCGCTCCGTCTCCTGCCCTCGCCTCGCGTCCCGCTCACTTGACCCCCGTCTTTCTCTCCGTCTCTCCCTCTCAGCTCGTCAGCAAGATCCGCGCAGCCCCTTCCGACGCTCCCGACGGCCTCACCAACGACGAAGCCGCCGCGCCCACCGTCGACACCCAGCGCACCGGCTTTCTCACCGACCTCCTCAACCAGGCCGAGAAGGGAAGGCTCTTTGCCGATGGACGCGCCGTCGCTCAGGGCATCACTACCATGGCCAGCGGCAAACCCCTCGACGACAGAAAGCTCTTGCTCGAGCACGGCGTAGCGCTCTTGCAGACTTTGCCCGAGCACTCTGCATCGAGCCAGGAGCTCTCGGACAAATTCATCGGGGCGAGTTTGGCTCGTCCTCCCCTTTCACCGCGCCCCTTCACTGACCTCTGCTGTCGTCGGCCTGCACCCGTCCTTGGCGTCGCATTTCCCCATACAGGTCCTCTGGAACGACCTCCCCCACCCCCCCATCACTCGTCTCGGACCCGAGGGCCGCTACCATTCCGCCGACGGCAGTGGCAACAACCCTTACCTTCCAGATCTCGGCAAGGCCGGCTCCTCCTACAGCAGGAGCGTGACCCCCCGCACGCCCAAGTCAGTCGTCCGCCTGTCCACGTTTGCGCTCCGTCTTAAGCGTTCGATGTGTGTCGGATGACTGACTCAGACTTCCGTTCCCCTTCGCTGCGGTTGCTAGGCCAGCCAACCTGCCCGACCCCGGCGTCATCTTTGATGCGCTCCTTAAGGTGAGTGAGCGGACACGCGAACATGGCCTTGCCTTCTTTCCTTCACGCACGCGCACGTCGACCGTGAGTGAGCGCTGATAAGCCCAACAATACCACCCTTTGGGCGGACGGCCCATCAACCTTAGAGGGACAAGTTCGTGCCCCACCCGAGCGGCCTGTCCAGCTTTTTCTTCGCATTCGCCACCCTCGTCATCCACGAGTGCTTCCAGACGAACCGCGAGGTGCGTCTATCCTCTCGCCGTCAGCTCTCTCTTCCTCCGGTCTTGACGCCGCCCTCGCCGCTTCCCTCTCTCTTTCCCTTATGCACTCAGAAATTCTGGATCAACGACACCTCCTCCTACGTCGACCTTTCCACCCTCTATGGCAACAACCAGGAAGAGCAGAACAAGGTCCGCTCGTTCGAGAACGGCCTCCTCTGGCCCGACGTCATCTCGTCCTCCAGGATCATGATGATGCCCCCCGCCGTCACGGCCGTCTTGATCATGTTTTCCAGAAACGTGAGCCATGGAACGTCCGCCGTGGCGCGAGCAGAAACGGATGCCCGCTCACGAAGCCTTCGTCCTCCAGCACAACTACATCGCCCACAAGTTGCTCCAGATGTGAGTCGTGAGCATGCTCTCCCCGCCCCCAGGTACGACTTTGCTCACTTTTTCAACTCCACCCCCTACAGCAACGAGTCCGGACGCTACAACTCGGACCTGTCCAAGCTGACGGACGAACAGAAGAAGTGGCAGGACGAGGACATCTTCCAGCTCTCGCGAAACATCAACGTCGCCTTTTTCGCCTCTGTCGTCTTGCGCGACTATGTATCCGCCATCCTCAACACCGTCAGGGCCGATTCGAGCTGGAACCTCCAGCTCGGCGCTGAGATTATGACCGGCGTCGGACAGAGGTTGCCTAGGGGCACGGTGAGTCGACGAGAGGCGCCCGTTCCCGTCCGTACCTCTTCCCCGGCTCAAGCTCACTCGTCTTCCTTCGCATCGGCACCGGCGAACCCACAGGGCAACGTCGTTTCTTGCGAGTTCAACGTCCTCTACCGCTGGCACGCTGCTCTGAGCGTCGCCGACGAGAAGTGGACCGAGGCGCTCTTCTCGTGAGTGTGACCGTTTAAGCTCGAGCACGATGTGCGGTCGTTTGTCCTTTCTTGTTTTCGCCTCGTTCACGTTGCCCACCTCGTTTCGTTCGCTCGTGACCCTCCGCCCGTCCCAGTAAAACCTTGTGAGTCGTCCGCACCTACTTTATTGTATCGCCTCGGACAACCATTCTCACCTCCTTCCTATTGCTCCCCGTTTCGTACTCAGCCCCGACCGTGACCTCTCCACTCTGACTCCCCGCGAATTCTTCACCGTTGCCGCCAAGGCCGAGGCCGAGCTGGAGAAGAAAGAACCGAAGGAATGGGAGATCCACGGTCTCCAGCGCGGTCCCGACGGTCGATACGACGATGATGCTCTCGCAGAGATCCTCAAGAATGCCACCGACGAGCCAGCCGGCGCCTTCAAGGCCAGGGGTTCGCCTGGCGTGTTCAAGATTGTCGACATCATGGGCATGATGCAGGCTAGGTGTGTTTGTGACTTAACGCTTTGTCTGGGTTGTGGAGCGCACATCCGGCCAATCTCTTCTCCTTTCTCTTTGTCCTTGCAGGGAGGCGTTCAACGTCTGCACGATGAACGAAATGCGCAAGGTGACTTTAGTCTCCTCATCCGAGCGTACCGCGCGCCGGCCGGTCATTGACGTACGCCACTCGGTCTTCCCTTCTGTTGCGCTCGTAGTACCTCAACCTCAAGCCCTTCTCCACGTTCCTCGAGTGGAACAGCGACCCAGAGATCGCGGCTGTGGCCGAAAAGCTCTACGGACACCCGGTGAGCTCCCGTAGTCGTGTTCGTCGGCCACGATGCCCGCTCATGTATCCGTATTTGGACGCCATGCCCCCCGCGTTGCCTGCAGGACAACCTCGAGCTTTACCCCGGTCTTCTCGCTGAAGAAGCCAAGCCTGCCATGCCCGGCAGCGGCGTCTGCCCCGGCCACACCATCGGACGCGCTATTCTCGACGATGCGGTATCCCTCGTCCGTGGCGACCGCTTCCTAAGCACCGACTTTGGTGTCGGCACTCTCACCAGTTGGGGCTTTGAGCAGATGACGCCGTACCCGGGCAGCTACGGAGGCATGCTCACCAAGATCATGATGAACGTTCTGCCCCAAGCCTACCCGTACAATTCGACGTACGCCACCTTCCCCTTCTATACGCCGCAAGCCATCCAGGACGCCTTGGTCAGTCGTCGACGTTTCGGACAAGCATATGGGCTGCGTCGGCCGCTGAAGCCGTCCTTTCATGTCCGCACAGACCAAGAACAAGAAGATCCAGCTGTACGACACCGTTCGCCCCGTCTCGGCCAGGCCCATGGTGGGAATAAACACCTTTGCCGGCTGCAAGAAAGTCTTTGGTGAGTCGCTCATGCGTGCGAGATTCGGCTTTAAACGCCTTGTTGGACTAATCATTTCGACTCGACGTGCCCTCCACCAACAGAGGACAGGGAGACCTTTGGAGTTCAGTATCAGGGGAACATCAAGTGAGTCTCCCCTTTCCATAGTTCTAGTCGGCCCATTTTGGACGCTCACCGCCTGCTTTCGCCATTCCAGGAAAGTCACCAACGGTCACGGAGTGAGTGACCTTTGGAACGACGTGGCTCCGCGTCCTGCGCCTGACATTTTTTCTTCTTTCCTTTCCTCCGCCATCTCAGTTCCTCATCGGCTACGACGACGAGCCTCGTCACGATCCCCCCAAGGCCGTTCTCGAGAACGGTCTCTTCCCGCCTGGGTGAGTGGAAAGGTTATTCTAAGCTGGCTTGAGCGCGGAACGCCTCGTGACGTTTTCGCCTTCGCCCCCCTTGGTCGCCGCTTGACCAGTTTCGAGGGTCCCCTTAACGACTTCTACGCCAAGAAGTCGGCGACCCTCATCAAACAGAAGAGCTTCAACTTCTCCGGGACCAACGCTAGGTACCTCGACGTCGTTCGAGACGTCTGCAACGTCGTCCCCATCATGTACATCGCCGACGTGTACGGCATTCCCCTCAAGACTGCCGAGACGCCTCATGGCCTCCTTTCACCGCCCGAGCTGCACTTGATGCTCGTCGCCCTCTTCGTCTACACCTCTTTCGACCAGGTGCCCAAGGCAAGCTGGGCTCTCCGCGACGGCGCCATGAAGAGCTCAGAGGTTCTCCGCGGCGTCGTCGAGGCTCGTCTCAAGTCCAACGGCGGCATCATGGTGCGTCTCCTTTCATCCGCCTCTTCTCGACCGCTGACATTGACCGCGCTTTCCACGTCGGCAGAACCGCCTCTCCGGCGTCTTTGGCTCTAAAATGGGCTTGCAGTGAGTGACGCGATGAAAGTTTTCCATTCGGCAGATGAGCTCATCCTTTGCTTCTCTGCCCGTTCGTTTCAGAGGGAGCTCGAAGTCGCACGCCTTCTACCGCACGCTTCTCGCGTCCGGAAGGTCTGTCGGCGATTTGGTGGGCGAGTGAGTATTGCGTCGGCAAACCACGCGCGAAGGATCGTTGTTTACCTCGTCTTGCGCTCGTCTCGTAGCTGCATCGGATCCATGATTCCTATCGCTGGAAACATCACTCAGCAGGTCAGTCTCTCTTGCGCATCTCGGATCAGCATCTGTTCCTCACTGACGCCAAGGGTCTTTGTCTCGACATGTAGTCCGCGCTCCTCGTAGACCTGTACCTCTCTCCCCAATACGAGGCGGAGAAGAACCGTATCATCGAACTGGCGCACCAAGACACCAAGGAGGCCGACGATGAGCTCCTTGGCTACATCTGGGAAGGCGAGTGGGGCAATTAAATTCTTGTCTTGCCTCACAACCGTAGCTGACGCGCCGCCCCTATACACTTTTTTCTGCCGTCCTTCCTGCTCATTACGACCCTCCAGGCCTTCGCCTTAGCCCCGTCGTCCTCG
The DNA here is from genome assembly GCA_029717555.1 of Peribolospora baueri. NCBI lineage: Eukaryota > Fungi > Basidiomycota > Peribolosporomycetes > Peribolosporales > Peribolosporaceae > Peribolospora > Peribolospora baueri. The sequence continues at coordinate 4,271 of JAMDHS010000069.1, read as the reverse complement.
GTCTCCCTCGCGTCCTTAACAAGGACGCAGAGTTCCGGGATGGCGACCGCACTCTGTCCTTGAAGAAAGGCGACAAGATCCTCATCTCGACCTCAAACGCACACATGGTGAGCGTTCGTCCTATGCTAACCTCGAGCTGAGCAGGTGAGTTCAATCATCTTTGGCGCGCGCGCGCGCATTCGTCCGTCCAGGACCCGACCGTCTTCCCCAATCCCGAGAAGATCGATCCCAAGCGGCCGAAGAACAGCTATATGCTCGTGAGTATAAAGGCGACAGTATAGCTCCAAGAGGCGCGCTGACGACGCTGTTTCGCTTTTTTTTTTTTCTCCTTCGTCAGCTCGGTCACGGTCGTAAGTCACGTCAAGGCCACCACGTTACTTGTCCGTTTCTTTCTGCTCACGTGTCGTTCGCCTCTCCTTTCTCGCTTTCAGTCCACTATTGCTTGGGTGCTCGGGTGGGTAAAGCGCGCGCGGCCATTCGCTCCTGTCTCCGGAAGCTGACTAGACGGGTCTTTGGCTTTGCTGGACTGCCAACAGCTCGTCGGCACTTCCATACGTGCTGTTCTCAAGGAGGTGAGTGTCCCGTCCCCCTGTCGTGGAGACGAGAGAGTCCCCTGTTCTCGCTCATCCTCGTCCACCTTTGGCATGTTTGTTGCCCGCGCCCAGGTCTTCAAGCTCAAGAACTTGCGCAGGGCCCCGGGTGCGGCAGGCCACTTCACGCGCATCACCGAGGAGCTTGCGGGAAGCAAAGCACACATCTACCTCTCCGCCACGTCGCAGGAGTCGCCTTTCCCCGCCTCCCTCGCCGTCATGGTAGGTTCCTTTCGCGTCGCGTCGAGACCGCCCGCTGAGAGTCGGACATTGTCGCTAAACCCGTCCGTCGTCCAACAATCCCCGCACAGTACGACGTCGAATGAGGGCAGTAACTCGAAATTGCCAACTACCCCGACAACGTCCCCCGTACGCCACTTGCTGCCAGCGTCTCGTGTCTTTCGATTCGGTCGTTTTGAATTCTTCGTTTCGTGCGCTGTGCATATCCTGATATCCGTTTCGATATCTATTGAAATTGCTTTCTCCTTTCATATAACTACCTCGTACGAGAATGGATGTAGTAACGAGTTTACGATGGGATGGTTGCTAGAATTCAACGTGTCAGGTATGGTTGCAAAGAGATTCAAGATGGGGGAGCAATGGTGTGCGACGACTATACTGACGTTATGGTGATCGTACGCTCTCAACCTCTGACGCCGAAGCGGACAGCGCCGCCGCCGAGCCCTCCATCTCCTCCTCCACGGCCGCCTCGTCCGCCTCGCCCGCCGCCTCATCCGTCAGACGCGCCAGAGCGTCTGCCTCTGCCTCCGCCGCAGAGCTGTCCTCTCCGTCGCCGTCAACCGCGCCATGGACGTCATCGCTAAAGCTCTGGCTCTGACTCTCCGCCTCCGATTCACCTCGATCGTGGTCCGTGCGAACGCGTGAAGACATGGAAGGGGACACGACAAGGGATCGGCGACGCCGGGCGCCGCCGACGACTCCTCCGAGCCGAGAATCGGACGAAGATGAAGACGTCCACAATCGACGCGGCGTTTCGTACGACCGCTCTCCGTCATTCGTCGCCGCCCGTGCCCCTCGGCCTCCCCCTCCTTTCCTAGAATTTTTCGACGAAGCGTGCGCGTGCACGCCGGCGGGCCACGCTGGAGGAGAAGCGATCGCAGTGGGCGTCACGAGGTGGTCCTCATCACTGCCCGCATCCCCATCCGACGCGTCCTCGACGATGACCTGTCGAACGGCGGCGCCTAAGGACTTGGACGTATGCGTGTTGGCAATCGCGATCTTGATCTGACCAGGCGGGTTCAGCTTGGAAAGTCTCGTAGAGTTTGAGAGACCGCCACCGCCAAAGCTGAAGCTCGCAGAGTGTTTATGGCCCTTAGGGCCGACGAAGCGAGGGCTCGCTGCCGAAGCTGCATGCGCCTGTGGATGGGCAGTCGCACGGCCGGTGGATGGTGATCGGACGTGCGTAACGTGCGTGACACGACCGCCGCTGGCCACGCCCCGAGCAGAGGCGGGCTCGTTTGAAGAAGGCTGGGGTGAAAGGCCACCGGAAAGGGGACGAGGGGGAAAGCCCGTCAGTGGGGGGCGAGGAGAGAGATCGCGAATCGTACCCATGTGCGGAACGCTTCGGTCCCCCTCGAACCGACCGCGGACAGGACTTGTGGCCGGAGTGGGCACCGCCGTACTCCTGCTACCCAACGTTGGGCCGGCTCCGGCGCGGTCCATGCCGCTCCTCGACAGCAAGTACGGGATGAAGGAAGGTGCTGCGCGGGATCCCCTCGTGAGGATCATGAACACGAGCAGAGCGAGCAGGAGGATGAGCTGGGCAATACCGAGTCTTTTCTCCAGAACAACCTGCAGATGCGGCATGAGGCCAGGGTATGATAAAAGGAAAAGGAACATCTGTGAGTGAACTGGGATCGGGTGCTCGTAGCACGCCGTCGCCGCTCGAAAGACTTCTACCATCGCACCTCATCAGCCAGAACATGGACTTGGGAAAGCAGTGCGAGTCGCTCCAGCTCCATCTGTTGCCGGTGGACATCGAGCTGGAAAAATGCTTGTTGCAAGTCCTGCTGCTGCCGTCGTTTCTGATGGTCGAAAATGGAGGAGAGGGGCGGAAAAGTGAGCTGGGGGCATTGCAAACGATAACGCAGCTGCTGAGGGAGAGCAACCACCCACCAGTCCCTCTATTTCGTTCCTGCCCCTCTCCTCCATGGCCTTCAACATCTCCTCGACTCGGTTCTCCTGCCTCTTCTCCAATCTCATGAACACATCCCTCATCATCCGACTCTGCTCCTCCATGTACTGCAGACTAAGCGTCGCATTCTGCTCGAGGAAGGTGAGGCGCTTCATTATCGTGCGATAGATGGATTCACCCCCAGAGGTGGCGCCTGCAGCGACCGGCGGTGGAGGTTGTGGTGGTGGGGCGTGGTAGGATGGCGTGGAGGAGGGTATGTGCGACGTCCGGTTGGAGGCCACGCTCGGTGAGGCGTGCTGAGCAGATCGGCCACTGGCGGACGGAGAAGGGATTGACGTCGACGCCATCGACCCTGTCGAAGATGCTGACGAGGGAGAAGACGAAGCGCGAGACCCGGCAGAATCCTTCGTCATCGAGACGTCGGTGGTGCCGTTTCCTGGAGTTCGTGCCCCACTATGGAGTGATGATGTTGTATCCGCTCGGTACACTGTAGAAGATGAATTCTGAGAAAGAGAACCGACTTCACTCTTGGAGACCGAACGGCTTCCAGAAGAGACGGTCGTCGTCGCTACCGCAACGTTGGAGGAAACATTGGGTGAAGACGGTTCGATCTGCCCAGCTGACGTCCCGTTGGCTGCCCTGGACTGCGAAGTAGCGTTGGTGGTGGATAGGGACAAGCTAGTAGCGGGAGCACTAGCGGTGCTTGGAATCATGTCAGTCCCGTTCGTGGTGGCCGAGCGAGACTCCGGAGGGCTTGGGGCAGTTGTGGCAACCGTTGGGCGATGAGATACCTGTGTCGAATTGTTCGGAGAGTCAAGTGAAGCTCCAGAGCGTATAGAAAAATCCTGACGTTCCCGAAGCTCGTCTGACCGTATCGCCGTCGCCATCCCCGTCGTTATCGCATTCCCCCTTTCCAATAAAGAGCCTGATGAGCTGCTCGCTGCTCGTCCAGTCTGTGATCCTCCAGTCTGTGAGGAGGTTCCGGAAGTGGTGACAGGTGAAGAGGCTTCAGACGCGGCCTGATTGGAAGATGCAGGCGCCTCGCTACGGTCAATGGTGGACATCGCCGACGCGACTCCAGCATCGGTTTGAACACCCGAGGACACAGCCTCTAAAGAGATCGCCGTTTCTTCCCGGCGTAAGACCGCCGCGTGCTCGTCTTCTCCGATTTCCGGGGGAGATACATCGGCCGTCCTTGCCGACTCTTTCGTCTCCTGAGATGGATCCGCGAACCTTCCGTCTTCCACCTTCGCTAGGTCTTCCGTCTCGAAACCTCCCTCCCCCTCTTCTCCAGAACCTTCTACTCTCTCTCCCATCTCCATCTCCAAACCAAGCCTAGCTTTCTGCTCCTCCTCCTCAAGCTCTCGCTTATAGTCGTCCATGTGCGTGAGGCCGTAAATGCGAAGGAGCGAGACGGGGCAGTAGTATTCGGATCCGTAGTGCTCCAGAAAGTCGATGCGAACATAGCGGTAGAAGCCCGGTGTTGGGGGGATGGCGAACACCTGCGTGCAAAAGATGAAAAAAAA
>JAMDHS010000068.1:0-114978 GCA_029717555.1 Peribolospora baueri | reverse complement strand
GGATCTTGGAAGTGGACATGGCTCGCGTACGGTATGGGGCTGACAGAGATGCGGACTGTTGGTGGCTAGCCAAGGCGGGGAGAGGTTGCCCTATTTATACCATTCATTGTGTATGCAAGGTCGTTTTTTTCCACCTCGCCTTGCCCCGGACTCGGCACAGGAGGCAGCCGCGTCAGCGGCCCCCGGCGTCGGCAAGATATACGCCTGTCTTCAATGCAGGTGACCGGAAACAACGATCGATGTGATCGCATGTCTTGGTCAGCCAGCAAAAGCGCCCCACGCCCCGCGCCCGTCGAAGGCGCTACCCTCACTCTCGCGTCTTGGCCGGGTCGTCCGTTAACGGTCAGGGCAACGAACGAGTCTAGATGGCAGTGGCGGAATTGAATTGGCCGGATGTAATTCTCCGCTTCGATCCGCTTACGTCGCCCCGGCACCGACGGCAAACGTGTGCTGCGGCTATATCAACCTGGGCTTGTGGGACAAGCAAGGGAATGGAACGTCGTCGCGTCGAATACTCGTACGAGTGGGCTGAAAGGGACTGTCGACATGCCACCTCCATCCATCGCACTGCAAAGAGAGCTGTACACCCTCACAATCCCGCTTCTCCCCAACGCTTCCAACCTCCGCCCTGCATCCCTCCTCCGTCCTTCTGCGCCGCCGCCCTAAGCAAAATCCTCTCCCTCCCCTCACCCCCAAAGAACCCTTGCGATCCCCAGCTCTTGAGATCTGAAGCGGAGAATGGCCCGTACACCTGCACTTCCGGGTCCACCGGTCGGCCCGTCTGTGCGGCTTGGGCGGCGAGGTAGCTGGGAGCCCATTTGTACTCGAATTGCCGCTCGTCAACGTCTGACGAGGTCGCTCCTACGACGTTGGCGGCGCCGTTCATGTCCATGCGCTCCGATCGTTCCCGCTCACTCTCGTCCTCATCAGCCGGCCTGGGATCCCACGTCTCCGGCACCTCTCCGGACCGCCTGATGGAGCGCACAAGTCCCTCGAACGTCTCATCGTAGATGTTCATCAGGCCGTGATCGGACATGAGGCCGGACGTGAGGTCTGTTACCGTGTCGAGGGCAAGCAGAGAGGGATGTCGTGGCGCTGCGGACGATGGAGAGGTAGAGGCCGCCGCGGCGACGTCCATGTCGGACGGAGGGACGTCGTCGACGGCCATCGCATCGCTCGAGCCGGTAGCGTCGGCGCTGCGACTTTTCTTGGCTTGAGCCCGTTTACCCTTGCCCCACGCGCCTTTCTTCAATGCCTGCTCCGCCTTTCTCTCCTTCTGGGCCTCAGCACCGATGCGCTGAACCGCCTCCTGTACCGTCTCCCCGCGATGCATCAATCGGATCAGCTTCATCATTTTTTGCGCCTCGTTGAGCAATCCCCCCGTCCTCTCTTCCATTTCCCTCCTCTCCCTCTCTGCTCTCTCCTCCCTAGCCTTGGCGGCCTCCTTGGCCTGCCGGATAGTCTGCCGGCTATAGTTGCCCTTGAGCCACTGGTCGTGCTGATCGTGCGGGTCCTTGGCGTTGGCGATGTAGTTGCCCTCCGTATCAAACCTGCCTGCGGACATCTCCGCTTTCATGTTGAACGCGTCCAGCTTGAAGCCCATACCCTGCTTGCGTTTTGTCCGCTGCCCGTCCCCCTTCGATGCTTCGTCGCCCTCTCCCTCGTTCGCTTCCTCCGGCTCAGCTTCGAGGTCGACGTCCGAGTGCTCCGACTCGTCCTCGAAATTGACCTCCAAATCACTCGCCTCTTCGTCGTCCTCCCCCGGGGCGGTCTCCTTGCCCTTGTCGTACCGTCGGTCGGAGGCCGCGCCGAATTCCTGGCCCTCGATCTCGCCCATCTCCAGGAACCTCGGCTCCTTGCCCTTGCCCTTTCCTTTGCCCTTCTTACCACCTAGGTCCTCCTTTTCGCTGTCCGATCCGCCACCTTTGACGTCAAACATGTCGTCGTCCTCCTCCTCCTCCTCCGCTCCAGCCGCCTTCCCCTTTCCCTTTCTCGCACTGACGACGTCGTCGTCACCCCCCTCGCTCTCCTCGCTGTCGCTGTATCCCTCTGTGATCACCCTACCCTTCCTGCCCTGTTGCTCGCGCTTTGCATCCTGCGCCTCCAGCTCCGGGTCACCCTCGATCGGCTCGCTCGCCCCTGACCCCATATCGCCGTCGAAACGAGAAGATGACCCAAACGCCGCGTCCTTGAGCGGTTCGGCAAAGCGCGCTCGCTTGGAGGTGGAGCGAGCCCCGGCGGGTTGGTCAGCTTGACGCGCTGAGGAGCGCATGCTTGAGGCGGGGTTGATGGGAGCCTTTCGCTTGGAAGACATTGTGTGATTTGCGGCGAGAGCGGCGTGACGTGGATGCATGAGGTGATGATGTGGCCCTGGTTCAACAGAAGACGAGCGAGCGCATCGACGTTGCTCACGTGATATTTTCTCAGGAGCCGCTCGGCAGCGCAACTTCTACCGGCGTACCGGCCCGAGCCTCCGGAGCGGCTTGACGATCGTCGATCTTGCGGGGGAGAGCTGTCGTTGGCTCGCCCCCGCCTTTGCCGGCGCCTCTCGTCTTCTTAAAGGCGGCAAAGGCCGGCCATGGATCCGGTCTCTCCCTAACCACGCCCTTCCTTCCCCATCCGGTTTTTATATTCCCTCCTGCCTTTCGATCTTGTCTGACGACCATGGCCGGTAAGCCTCGGTTGCCGTCGCGGTATGCTCAGCAAGGGCGCTACGCTGACTTGCCGCCCTGTTGCCCTACCCTTGCATACATTGTTCCCTTCACCGCCCTGCAACCGACACGAAGCTCACCCCATCCGACCCCTCAAGCCCGGTGAGTGGACCACGTGCGAGGGCATACCGTGTCGGGAGCCGGCGAAAGCTCATCGGACCCGTCCTCTTCGCTCCTCGGCACACGAACCCTTCTTTATTATTATTTTTTTTTACGATGCGCAGGCGTCTTTGCGCCAATTCCCACCTTTTTCCTCCCCGACTCGGAGGATCTTGACATTCCCACGCTCCAGAAGCATGTCGTGCGCCTTGCTCAGAGCGGTGTCGGCATTCTCCTTTCGGGAAGCATGGGAGAGGTGAGCGTAGGGGCCAGGCTCGCTTGCATCCAACGATCAGCTATGGCTTTCTCATTCTGTCGTTGGCGCGCTCACGCTTTCCCGTTTGCTCATTTTCTTTTCCTTTTTTGCTCCATCTTCCCATACAGTGCGCCCATCTCAGCCACGCCGAGCGCACCCAAGTGATCACCGCCTCCCGTCAAGCCCTGGACGAAGCGGGCCTGACGCGCGTCCCCATCATCGCAGGGTGTGGTACGGGCTCGACGCGCGAGTCCATCGAGCTCTGCTGCGAGGCCGCTCAGGCCGGCGCGGACTATGCCATCGTCATCGCTCCGCCCTATTACGGCGCCTTGTTGGGCAAGCCGTCTAGCAGGCAGGCCCTCAAGAGGTACTTTTCCGACATCGCAGGAGCGAGTCCCATCCCGTGAGTGTAGTACGCTGTCCGGGGCAAGGTAGTATTACGCGTTCCCTCACCGCATCTCCTTTTCGATTCCGCTTCGTTTGCACCGCGCAGCGTCATGCTCTACAATTACCCGGCAGTGAATCAGGTCGACCTCGACTCGGATTTCATCATAGATATCGCCCGGACCGTTCCCAACACCTGTGGAATCAAGCTGACGTGAGCACGTACGGCTTCGGATGCCGATCGCACTTGCGTTCCGGAACCCCGCATGACTCCATGGCTTGTCTTTGACACCTCTTCGCCGGACGTGCCGTTCTTCCACCCACGCAGCTGCAACTCCATCTCCAAGCTCGCCCGAATCAGCTCCGTGACCGCCACTCCCTCCTTTGCGACTTCGCACCCGCGCACTAACCCTGCAGCGCCATTCCTCGCCCTTATGGGCTACGCCGACGGGCTTTATCCGTCCCTCATCGGCCGGGGCGCGGGCGCCATCACGGGCCTCGCTAACTTTGCCCCCCTGACCGTGGCTCACCTTTTCGACGTTGGCGTGAAGAGCATCAACTCGAGCGACCCTCAGCTCATGCAACAGGCGCAGGATTTGCAGGGCGTCGTTGGTAGGGCCGACGAGGCGCTCAGCCAGGTGGGTGTTTGGCTGGCCGTTGAAGAATCGATCGGTCCCATCTATCCGTCCATCGAGCGCCTCTCATCCGCCGGTCACTCGCACGCACGCACGCACGCATGCTCACACCCTTTCCTTCCTCCCTTGGTTCCCTTCCTTCCTCCCCTTCTTTCCTTTCTTCCTTCCCTCCCTTCCTCCCCGCTCCCCCGGTTTTCCCTCTCCCAGGTCGGCATCGGCGGCACGAAATGGGCGATCACGCGCTTCGCCTCCTCCCTGGGCTCGTACTCCTACTCCGCCGGCGTACCCCGCCGCCCGCTGCCGCCGATGAGGGAAGAAGCGATGGCAGGCTTGGAGCGCGATCTGGCCGAGATTGTGGCCGTGGAGAAGAGCTTGCAGTCCAAGGACACGGGTTCGGCCGCCGCCGCCCCAGGCGCCGCTGGTGAACCCGTCGCCCAAGCTCCGGCCGCCGCTCACCAGTCGACCTGATCTGATCTGATCTGACTTGACCTGATGTGACGGTGATATGGAAACTAGTTTATCGGCTTTTTTTTTTCGTGGCGGCAATCAAATGGCGTCAAGACTTTCTTTTCTTTCATTTCGTTCGATCCGTATGTCCGTCCGTCTGCTCTCTGGAAGGTCCCATTTTTCTCGTGCCCAAACGAAAGAAGGGGGGGTCGCCGTAGCGCACGTTCAGAGTTCTTCTGCATAAAGCTTTGTTCGGGAGGCCATTCGGGCGTGACTGACGGACGAAAGCGAGATCCCCATCTCGCCGAGTACACACGTACGGCAGGATGTTGGGAGAAGGAGGAGAGGCGACGTTTGGTTGCTTCCCCCCGGGCCGAACGAGCACGCCGTCCCGTCCGTCAACGGGGTTGGGGGTGCGTCGGACGTGGCAGAAGTCTACACCACCTTTTCAAGATTCGAGCGAAAAGGAAATGAGAAAGACGTAGAAGAAAGTCGACCGACAACGGCGATCGAGACGTGGGGGAGGAGGAAGGAAGATCACAACGGACCGGGTTGCGGACGGATGGATGGCCGTCTTCCTCGTCCTGCGCCCTTCAAGGGCGAGCGAGGGGGGTTCGGGAACGAAGAATTGCGCCACGCCACACTACGTCCTCTTCCACGTCACCAAACTGACGCCGTCCCTCACGGCGAGCATCACGACCTCGGTCCTGTGGTCGTGCCTGAGACGCCTGTTGAAATCGTCGATCTGCCTCGTCGACGTCTCCCAGTCGTGCATGTTTGGCATCCCGGGCGCCATCTCCCCGTCCGAGCCGCCGGCGGCGGTGACGTAGGCCTTGAAGAGGACGTTGTCAACGGCGATCACTCCGTGAGGGTAGGAGAGGAGGTTGCGGGAGATGATGAAATCATAGTAGGACCAGTAGTTCTCCTTGTCGGCGTCGATGAAGACAAAGTCGAACGTCTCGCCTTTGGACGCTAGCTCTTCTAGCGCCTCCAAGGCTGGCTTGATCATCGTGCGGATCTTGGACGACAAGCCCGCCTTGTCTTGGGAAGGGCGGTTGAGGTCGAACAGCTTTTCAGATCGGCGGGGAGAGAAGGAGTGCGTCCGCGACGTGTCAGCGAGCAAGGAAAGGATCCAGCCCGAAAAAAAAAAAGCACGGACGCCCCCGGTCATAAGTACGCTTCGCACTCACGTACGGCTCTACGTCGAGACAGGTGACTCTCTCCACCCCGGGAGCTGCCGCCATGGCCATGGCGGTGGTGCTACGACGAGCAGGGGAAGATGGCAAACTATCAATGAAAAGGGCCTGAGCGACGCCACCCTAGCCTCCAACTCACCCGGTGAACATGCCAATCTCGAGCACAGTCTTGGCTCTGCAGAGCTGTTTGTGCACACGTCCCAATCCATGGATGACGAGGGAAGGAAGGGGCGGAGAGAGAGGGAGAGAAACGAAACGAAAACAAAAGGTAGGGCAGATAGATTTAGAAGAAGCGGTCCCACGCATCGCCGACAGACTCGCGCCCCGTCCCGCCTGCCGGCTCGGCTCGGCTCGGCTCGCTCACCTCGGCCAACTTGGCGATGACGACGGCCTCGTACTCGCCAGCGCACATGCCGGCGTGCAAGCGGCGGGAGAGGAGTCCTTGAGCAAAGGCGCCGTTCCAGTCGTATTCTGCCGTCTCTTTGCACCGGGTCTTTGGAGGAGGAATCGGTGAATGTAAAAAAAAGGGGACTGGGCGTGGCGTGAGCAGGCAGATGTCAAGAGTCTAGCCGACGTCGATGACGCGGCCGGGGCCCTACGCACCTGCACCATTGGCGGGGCAGGCTCGCTCATCCTCTGCGCATAGTCCTCCGTATCGGCGGCGACGGCGCGGGCTCTCCTAACGGCCTCGGTGGCCTTGGACAGCCCCTCCTCTTCGCTTCTTTTTGCGTCGGCATCCTGTTCGTGCTGAGCGTGGGAAGGAAGAGAGAGGGATTCGAGTGCGTAAGAGAGGAGGGAGGAGACGCGCGCCCACGGGGTGTAGCTGGGCACGTCCTCGGGCGGGCGTTGGGACATGGCTGCGAGGTGCGTTGCGTGTGTGAGCCGAGGTGAGGTGGAAATGTGCCACAGCCAAAAGGGAGAGAGAGCCTAATATGTCGGTCAGTCGAGTCGAGTGCTCAGACCACTGCTACAGGTGTGTGAGGAAAGTCAGTGACGGGGGGAGCAACGAAGGCAGTAGTGGTGAACGAGATATAAGACTCCGTTTCACATGAGGCAGGAAGGAGAAAAGAGGGCGGCGTGTTCTTGTCGTTTGGCGGATCGAATCGGCCCAACCCGCATCCGACGTTCGTCCCGGCCGCACAGACAGAAAGACAATGGAGCAAGACAGACGACGACGGTAGTTTGGCTGACTACGCCGCCTTCTTCCACTTCATGGGTAACACATATTATACCTATACGAGCACGCAGGGCGCCGCTCCTCCTAGGCACGCGCCTCCTGCGCTGACGGACGGCCGAGGCGACATAGGCCGCTCCGGGCGAGCGCGAGCTCCGAGCCTTTGAAATCAAACAAAGGGCCTAGCGCTTCGTACGTGTGAGAGACCCGGCAAAGACGGCCAAGGCAAGGCGGCTCGGTTTGCCATTCCTGCACACCCGGCCCCGCGCGACGATTCGATCGTTTGTTCAACAACTTGTGGGTAGAGTAACCATCAAAAGCGCCGATCCGGATAACGAATGGAAAGGCGGGCAAGCAAGACGCAAGACAAGACAGGTCCAGCTGATTTGACAAGCGGAAGGCGAAGGCAAGCGGCAGCGACCCACTCCGAATGGTCGGACGGGCGCAAGAAGAGAAGAGGGGAGGGAAGGGAAACGAGAAGCGACAGGCGGGCGAAGAGGCTCCTTCTTTTGGTCGGTCCGCGCACACACGTTCACCACGGGTAACCTGTGAATGGGACGTGACGAGCGACACGACGAGTGGAAGAAGGGGGGAAAGAGGAGGATGGAGATGAGCGGACCATGGCGCAACTCCCACACGCTCGCTTTTTCTCCTCTCGCCCACGCCACTCACCCGTGAGGTCCTCCTTGACAGTCTCGGTGGGCTCTGGAAGAGGAGGGGAGGCAACAACGGCGGGGAAGGGCGGGGAAGGACGTAAGAAGGAGACCGAGGTAGGCGAAGGCGCAAGGCCTGGCGGGGAACGGGCACTTCACCAGGAGAGGGCACGGCGACAACGGCGGAGGCGGCGACGATGGCGACGAGGGCGAGGAGGGAGTAGAACTTCATCGTGGATGTTGGTTGGGCTGGTGAGGAAGGGATGAGGGAAATAAAGAGAAGGTGTTAGTTAGTCGACGGAGGCGAACGGGATCCATGTTGTAGCCAGCGTCGACGACGCGGCGACTCGGACACCGCGTTGACCCCAGTGGGGGACCGCCCGCGCACGTTGGTTCCCCTCGCCCGTTTGCGCTCGCGCTCGCACTCGCACTCACTTGCAGGACGACGGGCGGGTTTGACTTGGAGGGACGTCGAGGGAGGAGGTGGGAAGGAGAGCGAATAGAGAGCGAGGTGGAGGGAAGAGCACGAAGGAGTACTTAACCGCTCGTCCAGGGCGGAACGCTAAACAGCTTAGCTAGATTCGGAGCGGGGCGATGTGGCCGAGTTAAAGTGACGTAACTACGTACAGTACTGTAGTCAGTTAACGGGACCTGGCTGCAACTCGGCCAACGAAGGCCTGGTGCCCCTCCTTGGACCTGATCTGACCTTGACCTGACCTGACCTGACCCGCACCCAAACGGGCAACGACGCGCTTGGGCTCGTATCCGCATGGAACAAAGACCTCGCCTGGCCCCCGGGACGAACGGTGTCCACGTTCCGCCTGGGCGGAAGCGCTGTGACCGACGTGAGCTAGAACTAGGGACGTCCCTCAACTCATCCCAGACTGGGCCGCCCGACGTTCTTGCCACGGTGCGGGAGCGGGCAACGGCGCTGAGGCCCGACAGGCAGACAAGACATCTTTGACGTACCAGGTACTCCTGCAGGGCTCGCTCAGTTCGCAGCAGGCACAGCCCGTCGGGTGCACGAGCACAAGCACGTCCCTGGCGAGTCGCTGTACCTCGCCTAATGCTTCTCGTATGTGGCTAGGCGAACCCCGCCCTCATCTTGCCGCCTCCCACCGCGTCGTTGCCCGTCCCTCCGTTCGACAGAGCTTTGGCGACGCGGCTCCTTATTCCAATTCGTGCGTCGAGACAATTCGATTCGTTCACTCCTCCAAACTAGCGGCCGAGAGGGCTTGCTGCGCACACAAGCCCGCGAATGTCTCAGACGATCCCCAAGGGTGCCGCGCGAAGACGACCCAAAATAAAAACTAAAAAACAGTTGCTTTAAAGGGGAATCGAACCCCTGGCTGGACCATGGCAAGGTCCTAGGTTACCACTACCCCATTAAAGCGAGGCGTGTGAATGATGTATGGCCAATAACATACTTCTACCAGTGCGCACGGGGTCCCCTCTGGACGTCTTAACACAACCCTCTCTCTCCTCTCTACTCCACCAAAAGCCGACTCTCACCGGCCATTCTGGCGACGAACCCAATAACATGCCTGGATTGCAATACATGGACGAACACCAAAGCGGACGCCGTGCTGGGGGGCAAGGGGGGGAGGAGGGGGGGGGAGTACAGGGGCACGGGGAAGAGGAACGAAAGCGACTTGGACCGGCGACAAAACCCACGAGGTAGAAAAATCCCTATCTGCAAATCTGTTGACCCTTTTGTGTCTTGTGACTGACGGGACCGGCGACGCTGACCCAACTGATTGGCTGATGGACGGACGGACGAACGGACGGGCGGAAGCAGGTGCCAGAGTGGGATTCCGCCCGAAACGAAACCGGAATCAGGGAGGAAGGAGACTCGGAGGTGGACGACGCAGCACCCACCGCCTCTGCCGTCATGCGACCACCGTCTCGTCGCCTTCGTCTCCGCGCACGCTCCAAACCCGGATGACGCCGTCGTCACCGGCGCTGGCGAACACGTCCCTCATCCGATGGTCCAACTTGGGACTGTCTTCCCCCGCCTCATGCTCCCCATCTGCCCCTGGGTCCGTATACGCGGCCAGTTGGGAGCGCGAGGGACACCACGACACCGCGTTTACGTCCGAGACACCGTGCGCCGACTCGACCGTGCCGAGAAGACGCGTCGATGGCGCCAGGGAGCCCGAGTCTGATGATGGAGCCGTCTGGAAAGGAGAGCAGATGAAGAGACGGAAGGAAAGACGGCGGGATCCGAATAGGGTTAACGCCAGAGCTTGAGCCTGCCTTCCCAAGCAGTCTTTCATCATGGCCTCACTCTCGTAAGTGTGCACGAAACCGGCTCGCTCACCATCTCGAACACGCATATCCTCCCATCCCCACCAGCGCTCACAATTCTTCCCAACCCGCCCTCCTCTGCCGTCCTCGCGTCCTCGCCCCAAGCGACGGAGTAAATCGTCCTCGAGTGCGCCTTCTCGATCCTCCTCACCTCCACCCACTTGTCCCCCTTTCGTCCTGCCACCTTGCCCTCTACGCCGTACCCACGCTCCGACGCTTGTTGTGCGTCCAGACGCCGCCAAATGCGGATCGTAAGGTCGTCCGAGCCCGAGGCAAGGTAGTTGCCGCAGGGGGAGAAGGAGAGAGACCAGACGGTCGAGGTGTGGCCTGTCAAAGTCGCGTAAGCGTACCAGTCTTCCGACGGGTCATCGATGTACAGCTTGATCGTGTCGTCGTACGACGCAGACGCGAGAATCTATCAGAGCGGGTGACGTCAAGCGACATGTCGATGGATTGGAACGTCAGCACGACGCCTGACTCGTCTTCGGAGAAAAGGAAAGGACGAAAGCTAACCTCCTCTTTGGGATGCCACGTCACTGTCTTAACGTCCTGGCTGTGCTCCATGAGCACGCTCAGGCAGTCGAACTCTGCATCCGGTTGAACTGTGCTCAGAGAACAAGACGTCCATGAACCTTTTCGGCTCCACATCCTAGCCGCGGAAAGAAATGTCGCTCACCTTCCCAAATCCACACGCTCTTGTCTCTGCTGCAGCTGGCAAGCACGCCCCCGTTGGCGCTGAACGCGACGGCCTTGCATTCGCTCTCGTGTCCCTCCAGCGTGCCAACACAGTCCCATTCCGCTTCTTGGCCTCCCTGCGCTCCTCCCCCACTCCCACCTTCTCCGTCGACGTTCATGTCCGCACCAAAGCCGCCCCCATAACCCACGCCCGCTCCGTCTGTACCATCCTCCGCCACCGAGTCCCTGATCTCCCTCAAGCTGGTCTGCGGCCTCCCCTCCTCGTCCAGGTCGTCCACCCGCTCCCAGATGCCCACCGTGCTGTCAAAGCTGGCCGTGGCCAGCGTACGTCCGGAGGGTGACCAGGCGACGTGGCGCACCGTCTTTTTATGCCCCGTCGGGATGGAGCCTCGGAGGGTCCATCGCACCGTCGGTCGTGGAGGGTCTACGGTGGAAGAAGAAGCATAAGGCGCAAAGGAGTAGCCGTACAATCGCACCGTCTTGTCCGTCGAACAAGACGCCAGCAGCTGCAGACGCGGGTTCCAAGCGACCGCCCACGCGCGATCGTCATGGCCTGTGCGAGACGATCGGGGGAGAACAGGAGAAAGAGAACAGGAAATGAAAAATGGAGAGATCGACGGTTCGGTCATTCATTCGTTGTTCAGGACGCATAAAAGTCAGGTCAAGAACCGAGGATGCGCTGCACGAGACTTGACCGTCCGCCCAGACGACCTCCTTGAAACCGACCGCCGGCAAATGGATGACGGAAGACGGCGAAACAAAGAACCACACCGTCCACAAAGTCGCTCCTGCTCACCCGGCAACTCTGCCTGCAGCTCGATCTTGCCAATGCCCTTGTTCATGGCGGCCTTTGTGGACGACATGGAGGAAGACGAGGTGGTGAGGCCGGCGGTGTGGAGGCCAGGGAAGCGCCTGGTGACTAGTGGCGGGGTTGGGACGAGGGGTGAAGGACGAAAGACGGCCGTCGGTTTCTTTTGCGTCTCCTTTTGTGTTTCCGGCCGAGGACGAGGACGATGAGAAGGAAGGAAGGGGAGATACGGAATGGAGGGGAACGGAGAGCGTTGGTGCCGCGTCTCTGCTCTCATCGGCCCAGCTTCGGATCTTTCTCTCCCCTTGAGAGCCCTTACAGTCGAGGCCAACCGAGCGGCCGAGCCAGGCCACGTGAGCTGCCGCAGCAGCCCGCTGCCACGGCCCCGACAATCGGGCCCAGGTGAAAACGCAGCTGACGACACAGCACTCGGCCCGGGGCTCCGACAGCTTCCTTTCCTCCGTGCCTACAGAGTCGCGCTGTTTGAAGACCGGCTCGCTCCTCGACTATAGAAAGGGTCGTTCCTTGCGTCGGCTGGGCTTCCCCTCTTCTGGATTCGAGATGACCAGCACTCGTTAGGCGGAACGCACTGTCACCACGGTCAATTCTTTCGATGCAGGAGCCAAGGATGAGGAAGATCTATGGAAACGGGGGCACACCATGCCGACAATCTATGTACTGTATATGCAGCGGAGAGGCGAGCCGTTCCAACGTGCCGCAAACCGTACATGCCAAAGCCGCGAGACCCGCCGCGTCTGTCTTGCCTATGAACGCTCTCAATACGACTCCCACATGTCCTTGTCGTACTTCTCCACGAGCAGCGGGTCTTGCTGTGAGGACACGGGAGGCAGAACGGGGTCAATGACGCGCGCGAAAGACATTTATGGTTTGGTCGCCTTCCTCCCTTCCATCTCAAGCACACACGACGCACATGGTACTGAGCCACGAACTGGGCAAATCCTCCTCTCAAGACCATCACTTTCTGCTCCTTCGCTCCGTCCGATCCTGGTGGGAAAAGGGATTCCCTCTCTTCCGCATAAATTCTTGCTGCCTTCGGGCCTCTGATTAAGTCGTGGGCAGGGCACGGGGCGGAAGAGAAGCGAGAGAAGCGAGCCGAAAGAAGAAAATGAATGAGAGAGATTGACAGCGTCAGCGGCGCGGTGTTGGACGACGGCAATAGACGTCGGCGAAAGCCGGCAAGGTTTTACAGAGCCAGTTTGCTCGAGGGCTCGACTCACCGTTGTTGTGATAAACTGCAGTGAAAGACGACCATGTCCACTAGAGTCAAAAAGGATTGGAGGAAACACATTAGACTGTCAAACCCTATAGAGGGACAAGCGTGAACGAGCTCGCAAGGGCTCGCTTCGCCATATCGCAAGAGAAGCGGCTCGGCTCCTCGCCCCCGCCCCATGGTAGCCTGGGACGTAAAGCACACGCTCATTCGCTTACCATCCTTGGCCTGTTTGACCAGATCTCCGACCTCCACTGAGAAGCAGTTAGCGGGAACGTTGATACACCCGACAATGTTGCCACCCTCAAAGTCGCTCTCTGCTCGCAGTGGCAGGCGCGGGTGGGTAACGGCAGGCTGTGAGTGAGTCGATCGGATACATGAAGACACGCAGAGCCGAGAACATCGCGGCGGAGCATAAACCCGCGTAGGAGACGACGGTTCGTGACCGCACGCACTCACCGCGCACGTCGACGACCAAAACATCCTTGCTCTCCCCTGGCTTGACACCCCTCGGTCGCTTCCTCAGCAATTCTGCCAGCTCCTCGCCGGTGATGTACCGGTATGAAGGCGAGAAGGACATGCTGAATTCACTTTTACTACGCGTCTCCAGACGAGCGATTCCTTTTCCCTGATGCTCTGCGCGAGGGAAGGGCGACAGACACTGGAAAGCGGACGGCCAGCGGAAACCTGTGGCCCCTGCTCGCGGCAACGAACAAGGAGAAGGGGGGGAAGGCAGGTAATGCTCGGGAGACGAAGGCGCAGGAGGCGGTGGGAGGTCGAAGAGCGAACGATATTCGCCTCGTCCTCGGAATCGTTGGTCTTCGTCGTGATGATGATCAGCAATAGAAGGGCTGGCTCGTGCGGGGCGTGGGAAGATCACACGGTCCAGTACACGGCGTCGAGCCATGTATGGAAGTATGTGCATACGATGATCCCTTGAGGACGGACGGTGGCTGTGTGTAAATCATGATTTGCACCCAGATAACGACGTTGCTCTTCAGCAAGCCCTGTCGAAAGGAGACGAAAGACGGCCAATCGTGTTTTGTGTACAGTTAGGTACCGCCGGATCCTACGTCCCCAGCCTCGCCACGTTTTCCGTCAGTCGCCGCGGATCAGACGTCATTCCCGCTCTTCCTTTCCCTCGTCCATCGTCCAGTCTCTCGGCGGGAACGGAGAAGGGCGTTCGTCATTATGTCTTTGCGAGCCTCGACGCCGCTCGCGCTGGCCCGGTACATTCCCTTCTACCGCTACCTCCCCTTCGGTACCCCGCCCATAGAGGCCTTCCTCCACCCGGGCGACGCGTCCTGGGCGCTCGTCACGGGAAGCTCGGCCGGCATCGGTCTGGCGCTCGCTCGGGAGCTGGCGATCGTCTATGGCTTCAACGTCGTCCTCCACGGTCGAGACAATGAGAAACTCGAGCGCGTGCGGCAGGAGATCCTGACCGAGGCGATCCAGAGAGGCAGGCGAGGAAGCAGGACGGAAGTGAGAGTGATCGTCGCCGACGCATCCAACGGTCCCAAGCTTGACTACGCCTCCTTCAGAGAGGCGCTCAGCGATCTCAAACTCACGCTTCTTATCAACAACGTCAGCTTTGCCAGCAGAAGCCCCGAGACGGCTTGGAGTTCGCTCGTGGAGGCCGAGGAGGATGACATCGCTGCCGTGCTCCAATCCAACCTCATGTTCACTATTCTGCTCACCAGAGCGCTGCTGCCGCTCCTCAAGGCGCACCAGCCCAGTCACATCGTCAACATCTCATCTCACGTGTCGCTCTTACCTCTGCGTGAGTGGGACGATGATTGTCAACGGAGATTTCGACCCCGCTCGTCTCGTCTCGTCCTCTCGCTCACGTCCCTCCGCCTCTTCCCCGCTCCCTTTCCTTCAAACAGCCTTCCTAACCGTCTATTCCACGACGAAAGCGGCCATCAACGCCTTCTCTACCAGCCTCTCACGTGAGCTCTACCTCGACCCGTCCACTCGTCAGGTCACGGTGCAAGCCGTCCTCGTAGGCAGCGTCGTCACGCCCTCCAACCCTGACCCTCCCGGCCTCCTTCGTACGACGGCCCGGTCATTCGCGCGGGACTGCGTGCGCGTCATGGGCGACGGAACCCGGATCGGTCCGGGCAGCTGGAGGCACGCCATCGAGGTTGGCTTTCTGAGCTGGTTGCCGGACTCGTGGATTTTGGACGGCTTTTTGGGGACGGTGGCCAGAAGGTTCAGGGTGCGGTGGGCTAGGATGCGTGATGAGGGGATGTGGAGGAAGAGGCGGTGACGCGCACGCGCCGTGCGCTCGCTTATCGACGGCGGGCGCCTTAGAGTGCGATAACGGAGAGGAGGATGAGAAGAGAGACGAGTACCTACCTACCTACCTCATCGCCCCCTTCTCGTCCCTTCGCTTTCTGTTTTTCGTCCACGTTCTACCCTTCCCTCTCCTTCCACATCTGTATCCCTTCGGGCCGTCTGCCTATTTCCTCTTCCGGAACCCCATCTATCTCCCTCCTTTGTATTGTATTCACTTCGGCAACCGAACTCGTTCTTCCCCCCTCCGCGCGCGTGCGGGCGTAAACACAACAGCAGCGAGCTGCTTGCTGCCCGGGACAAATAAACGCCGAACGAACGAACGAACGAGGGAGCGGAAGGGGAGGAAGGAAGAAAGGAAGGAAGGAAGGATCCGCGCGCGCGTCTCTAGTAGAGTCGAGTCGCGTCGCACATCGATCGTGTCGACAGACAGACATCAATTTCGAATTGGAGACGCGGCGCGGCGGTGAACAAACGAATTGAACCGAACCGACCGACGGGATCTATCATCGGTCGTCTCTTTTCTTTTTTTTTTTTTTTTTTCCTTAGTTGTTTGTTGGCTTCCACCCGCCGCTCCCGCAGTCGAAAACGTGCACCGCGCGTAAAAAACTAGATGCGGACCCCGAACGTACCAGCCAATGAATGGAGACGCTGCGAGACACAGGCCGTCTCTCAACTTGTTCCTCTTTTGCGCATGCGGGCTGCCTAAGGTGCATTGGCTGACAAGTGGCATTGCGAGGCGAGCCATGACGTCTCATTCGGTCCGCGCCCTTTTAAAAGGTGCGACCAGGCCCGAGATAAGACCGGGGCGAGGTATAGTGGGTACGTGCGAGGACTTGGGACCGGGCTCGGGAGAATTAAGTCGGACCGAAGTATGGTATGCCAAGGCGAGATGAGGACGAGTGGACGAGAAGGAGGGGAAGAAGGGAAAGTGCGTGCCTAGCAACAGATATCCAGAGGTCCATAAGCGAACGGCGACGGGGGGCGGGAGGAGAGATGGTGACGTGTGCGAGAGCTCCGAGAGACCTGGATGGAAGTATGAGACAGCGCCGAGGCTACCGGGAGAACGGGATTTAAAATCTCAGAGCGAAGATTGGCGCGGTGCGGATCAAGGACGTCCATCTCCCAACAGTCGCCTATTGGCTTCTATTGCTGGGTCCATTGCGCTGCTGGGCGACGGCGGCTCCGCGTACTGGCCGGCCTCGGCCTCGACATGCACGCTGGCTCTGGCACGCCCGTGCCTGACCGTGCCGCTCCAACTCTGGCTCTGGCTCTGCGGGTCCTCTTCGATTCCGTGTCCGACGGGATTCGGAATCGGTAAGGGCCTGACGCAAGGATTGGGAGTGGAGGCTGTGGCTAGCATGATGGGCAATTGAGACGGCGAGAAGGGCGGCGAGAAAGAGACGGAGGTAAGCGCGCGGTGGCGCTCGTCGTGGTGGGTGCCCTCGAGGAGGAGCGCGTCGCCAAGCAGAAGCCGGCGAGAAGACGGGAGGGTCATACCCTGCTCGTCCCAATGCTGCAACACGTCGTTGTGCCGAATGCCCCGAGGCGATGCCTGACCAGACGCATGGGGCGGAGAGATGGGATCGCCGAGCAATCGTCTGGCCGGAGAATCAGGAGTTTGAGAACGACGCAGGGCTGAGGCATGCCCAAAATAGCCGCTGTCGGCGTCCCTGTCCCTGTCCGAACCAAGATAGCTGCTGCCACGGACGCTGCTCGGTAGGGTTAAGGGCGTGCCAAGCATGCTGCCATATCCAAAGCTGGGATATCGGTCATCGCCGCTGAAGCTGACGCTCATGTGCGCCGAATGAGAGTGAGACGGAGGCCGTCGTCGGCCGCTCGACTGGTCGTAGCTGTCGACCGCCCAACTCTGTGCCACCTCATACCCACCGCTCGACCTCCTATTGGCGCCTACGAGCGCGAGATGAAGTGGGTTTAACATTTGTCGACGGCTTCGCTTTTCTTCGATGCCTTCCGAGGCGTCGTCGCTCGCCACATCCACTCCACCTCGCCCGCTATCGGCCTTTCCGAACACGCCGAGGGGAAACTTGCGCCGGGCCATGTTCAAAGACGCGGCGGCGCGTCTGGAGCTAAAGTAGAACGAGAGGAAGACGACGACGGCCATAAACGCGACGCCGATGCTGATGCCGATGCCAACCTTGGCACCCGCGCTGAGCCCTCGGCGGATATTGAAGTCGGGAGAGCCGGAAGGGTTCGGAGCGGTGCCTTTGAGGTCCTCGTGGAGGACGCGAACGCGGTTAAACTCGTCCAGCATCTGGGACGCGTTTTGCATCGAGCGCAGGCCGACGGAAGCTTGGCAGGACGAGGTGACGCTCTCCGTCGACGGCACTGTAAGGTCGCCAGAACAGGAGAAGACAGAGTAGGCGGCACGCATGAAAGCTGTGCCCATGATGCTGCGCACGATCAAAGGACCGAGGCACAAAACCTGTTCAGCGCCGAGGACGCGATTCCAGTCTCTACCACAATCGGAAAGCTTCTCCACGGCACTCACAAGTCGCCCGGAGATTGAGTAGGATCGCCCGGGAGGGCTTGAAAGGCGCCGATGCATCTCTCGCCCGATCCATTCGGGGTGGGTACGCTCATGTCCAGAGGGTGGAGAGGTACTTGAATAGCGTCCGATCCGCCGAAGCATACGGTGATCTGCTGGGCGAGCGTACATGGCACATAGTCTGAGCGGAATCCGGGAGGATGCGAATACGACGGCGTCGACGGTGAGTTAGCCATAGTGTCATGACACAAGACCGGAGACCAGATAAGTGGACGGCGGGGCCACCAACGACTCACAATTGCCGTCTGCACTCTGGGAGATACCCCAGACGCGGTAGAGGTCATTGACCGCTTGCGGGGGCCCGAAGATGTTCGTGCCTACGGGTGGGCGAGAGGGTTGGGAAACAGGCTTAGATTCTATTTTGACGCGACAGGGCAGATAGCAGCGTGGCCGATCCACGGGGCACGCTTACCTCCGGTATCGAAGACGGCCAAAGGGAAAGCGGACACGGTCTGCTGATCCGAGACGACGCTGGGGTGGAGTGCGATCTGATGCGTGCCGCCTTGCCAGTCGACGTTTAGGGATGTCATGGGCAACCGCCAAAACTTGGGATAGCCGGAGAGGGCGACGGGGACGGAGGAGAAGGTGAGGTCTGTGAGAGTGGTCGCGTACTGAGCGTCCAAAGTGCCTTGAAGGGGGGGAGGGGGCGAAAGGAAACAAACGGAAGGGAAAGGAGTCAGGTATAAAGGGAAGATGGGGTGGACGTGAGCTGGTGTCGGTCCAAAGGATCCTCCCTGCACCCGTCCTTCTGCTCCCAGCCCCCAAAGCAGTAAGAAAAACCAAACCACAGTCCGGCGGAGCACTCGTGTAGGATACGACGATGCGGCAGCGCATATAGTCGCATTCTTTTGCAGCGCACAGGAGGAATCTTGGGCAAACGACTCGGCACTCACCTACGGTCAGCACGCTGTCTCCCATCCCTCCCAGCGCTCCAGGCCGCTGCAAGCCGACGGAGAAATAGAGGGCGCCCGAGGACGTCGACGAGGCAGAACTCCCGTTGTCGGAGCCATCATCGGAGTCCGCGGCGTCGTCGTCGAGCAAAGCCTGCCAGATGCTGCCCACGAACGCGCCCGTCCTGTTCGGCGACATGAATGCATCTTCCTCGTCGATAGTGGCGACGTCGCCTCTTCCGCCGAGGACGTTTTGGATGATGCTGTTGCCGGGCAATGCTAGGCCTAGAATGCCGCTGAAGTGGGCGGTGGAGAATTGCTCGACGGTAACGTGATCGCAGGCGGCGAAAGCTTGGGAGGGGATGGTGAGGCCTCCAACGCCGT
Source organism: Peribolospora baueri (assembly GCA_029717555.1). Taxonomy (NCBI): domain Eukaryota; kingdom Fungi; phylum Basidiomycota; class Peribolosporomycetes; order Peribolosporales; family Peribolosporaceae; genus Peribolospora; species Peribolospora baueri. The sequence continues at coordinate 96,243 of JAMDHS010000068.1, read as the reverse complement.
TGGCAGCATCGTCGTCCGTGGTTCCCACCGTCACCGTATCGGAGATGATCGGCCCGGACGCCGAACCTATGAGGTAGGCGACGGAGAACGTCTCGCCGGTCTGGACGGCCGAAGCGGAGGCACGGATGTCGAACTTGTTCACGCCGGGCTGGGCGCAGACGTCGGCGGTGCAGTTGGTGGAGGCCACCCAAAGGTCAGAGGAGCCTGTGTCGATCTGGAGGGAGAGGGTTTGAGGAGGGGAGGAAGGGGAAGGGGAGCCAAAGAGCAGGGGAAGTGTGTAGATGAGCTGGAAGTTGGAGTAGCCGAGAGAGAGAGGAAGGCGTAGGGAGGTGGGGGCCGAAGGGAAGGAGGAGAGCTGGTCTCGTGGGTGGAAGGAAGTCGAGTGCGGGGATCGACGCCGCTTCGTCCCATGTTGTCCTTGCCCATCGGGCTCCATGGCAGGGTTGCGACGGCAGGACGCGGGGGCTATCGTCGCATCTGGAAGGCCTGTGGTGAAAGGAAAGCGGTGAGGTGAGGAGGGGTAGGGCGGGAAATGCGGGGTGAGCGACGGACGGCAACGTGGATCGGAGAGGTGGAAGTGAGCGGGCTGGAGTGAGGGAATGGTGTTCAAGAGGATGAGGTAGGCAAGAAAGGGGAGAAGAAGAAGAATAAGAAGGCGTGCTGAGAGGGGTCGGGGTCGTACGAGGGCGAGTGAGTGTGCGACTACCTCCTCCTCGGCGTCGGCAAGGAGGCGCCGGCGAGGCGCCAAGATCTGCTCTCTTCTCCGTCACTGCCGTGGATAGCGCCATGGCATGGCCATGGTCTCGTATTCACGTATCTGCCGAGCCGACGCCGCTTCACGCCTTCCTCTCCCATCAACGTGGTCGTCCTTCTGGTCGTCGTCCTCTTTGGCCGTCCATTCCGGCCGGCATCTGTGGAGGACGACGAAGGAAGCAAGCTACGAGCGGCCATTAACGAACCAATACGCGACTTGTTGTACACTTGTATACCTGAGCTGACTAGTCATAATTGAGAAAGTACATACTGCGGGTGAAAAGGACCGTTCCCCCGCGCGTGTCAGTGCGAAGGACGTCCAGCATGCTCTCTTGCTTCCCCATGGACGTTGGAACGCTCTACGTACATGGAGAGGTTCCAAATTAGACACGCGGGCAAACGGGACGTAGACAAGCAGTCGGGGCGGGGGCTTGCTGTGCCATGAACGAAACTGTCATGCATATCATATGAGCGAGCCTCGCTCCGCATCTTGGCTCGGCGTAGAGAACTTATTATTATTATTATTATACGCAGGGGTCGGTCGGTCGGTCGGCGTTACCAAAATGGAATCTGGCGCGCTCCGTCCGCTGTGCCAGTCTGCAGCCGGGGCCCACGAGAGGGGCCAACGCTGAGAGCGAAGCGACCCGTCGAACGCGTTGTGGACGTTTCAGGCACCGGTGAGGAGACGCATGTCCTGAGAGAAGCGATGGGTGGGCACAGAAGGGATTCTCGATAGCGATCAGGAACCGAGCCAGACGGACGGGACGCGACGGCGTGTCGCTCGCTGGCTTCCAGCTCGTCCAGCGGCGTGTGCACCGTGCGATGCTGATGGGCCGACGCGCCGATGCGCCGGGGCGAATCGAAGATGGGCGAGGCGGCTCCGGGGCTGACCGATCGTCCTTGGGAGCGATAACGACGGATAGAAGAGAGACGGACACGGCGGGCGAGCCTTTATTTCCCAGTCCAGTCCAGTCCAGACGATCGGACAGTATAATAAATAATATGCAGTACGCGCTCGAGGAAAAGCAGCCGTCCGTCTCCGTCCGTGCCAGAGAGTACGCTGCCCGCTTCTCCGCAGCAGATCACGTGGAGCAGAGCCACGGCTGGATAACCCTAGGTGGAAATTCCCACGGTCGGACGAGGCGTGGCGTGGGTGGGCGGCAGCGCTGGCCCGTCGTCGTGTCCCTATCCTATCCCTATCCCTGTCCGTCTGTCTACGCGTCCGTCCGTCCGTCTCCGTCGCCCCAGCCAGAGCGAGCCAGCCAAGCCAGCCCTAAGCGAGTGAGCGACCCGACCGTCGACTCGATTTCGCCGTTCACCTCCGCCCCATCAATCACATCAGTCACCCCTCATCCCAACGCCTCCTCTTCTCCTAGGCCTTCATCCCCTTCCCACATCGTCGTCCACAAGGAGCTCCCAGGTGAGTTCCGCCCGTCCCGTCGCGTCTCGCCTCCCTCCTATCGCGCCAAGCCAAGCCAAGCCAAGCGAATTTTCTATTCCCTCCAATTTCGTCCGTCCCTCGCACCGCCTTGGTTCGCCGCCCACGGGCGCCGGCAGCGTTCTCTCGCCGAATCACTCTCGTCCCATCATCGTTGTCCTTCAACTCATCCTCTCCTCCGGCTGACCTGCCTTGTCTTGCTCCTCTCCTCCGTCGTCACTCCTCCCACCCGTCGCCCCTCTCGCACCCCGCTTCCCCCTTTTCCACCCACCCCCAATCAACCGCCGTCCGCACCGTCGCCGGCTAGCCCTCCAGACACACCACATCTCCCTTCGTCCTTCTCTTCCTCCGCTCCCTGCTTCTCCTTTCTCTCTTTCCCCCCCTTTTCCTAGCCGTGTCACCCTCGTTCTTCGGACAACATGACTGAGATCCGCCGTAAGCTCGTCATCGTCGGCGACGGTGCCTGCGGAAAGACGTGTCTGCTCATCGTCTTCAGCAAGGGTACTTTCCCCGAGGTCAGTCTTCGCTTCCTTCCTCCCATCATTCATCCTTTCTGCCGCCCGTTGTCTGTCGTCAACGACGTCGACGTCTCGTCTCGTCTCGTGCACCGACTCGACATGGCAGCGCTTGCTCTGCTTGCCACAGGCTGTCGTCGTCTGTCGTCGAGACGCGCTGAGTCCCCCCGCGCCCGTCCTTCGCTTTCCATCGCTTGCATACATCTCGCGCACGCCGCCATTCTTGCGTATCTCGAGCTCCTTTCCGGTGGCCGTCCTTTCGGATCGTTTGAACCGAGATATGCGAAGGGCTGGGGGGCGGCGTGGCGGATGTATCGCCCGTGTGGCGAGAAGGGGATGGTCCGCCGAGGGCGATCGTGCGCGACCTCCGATGTTCGTTGTCCCTGTGCGCTCAACTCTTCCCCTCCTTCCCTCTCACCCAGGTGTACGTGCCTACCGTTTTCGAAAACTACGTCGCAGACGTCGAGGTGGATGGCAAGCACGTCGAGCTCGCCCTTTGGGATACGGCCGGCCAAGAGGACTATGACCGTCTGAGGCCGCTCAGCTACCCCGACTCGCACGTCATCCTTATCTGTTTCGCCGTCGACAGCCCGGATTCGCTTGACAACGTTCAGGAAAAGGTGAGCCTCGCCACCGTGTTATGTCGGTCGCCCGACGTGGTAGCTTGGTAAATGCCTCGCATGAACGACGAGCGGCCGCTCGCGACCATGCTATGTCCATCGCCCGACGTCGTAGCTTAGTTAATGCCTCGCATGAACGACGACGGAGATTTCACTGGGGGTGGAGCGGGGACGTTGGTGTAGTCTTCTTCGGTGCAGGCACAGAGCTTACCCCTTTGACCCGGCTTTTTTTCACGATCGCCCACAGTGGATTTCCGAGGTGCTGCACTTCTGCAACGGTTTGCCCATCATCCTTGTCGGCTGCAAGAAGGACCTTCGCCGCGACCCGAAGACGATCGACGAGCTCCGCAAGACGTCGCAGCGCCCCGTAACGCAAGAAGAGGGCATGGCGGTGGCGCAGAAGATCGGCGCGGCCAAGTACCTCGAGTGCTCCGCCAAGACGGGCGAGGGAGTTCGCGAGGTTTTCGAGCACGCTACCAGAGCCGCCTTGCTCTCCAAGAAGCGCGGCAGCGGTACGGGCAAGGGCGGCAAGTGCCTCGTTTTGTGAGCGGGCGATCACGGGCTCAGTTGGGCAGAAGGGACGGTCGGATGGTGGCGGCGTGGGATGGGTGGTGTATCGAACGACGTGGTAGAGGGCTTGTGGGCGGGAGACGGCCCCGGCGATCGTCGGAGGTCTAGGGTCGATAACGGTTGGTCCCAGGAGGAACGGAGGATGTTAAACGCTCAAGAACTGGACGAGCGGTGTGGTTTACGATGTGAGCCGAGTCAAGGCAAGCGCGGGTTTCATCACGGACGTCAGTGGCTGGCTGCCCTTGTGCACTGTTTCGCTCCCTCTCGGCGATGGCGGACGTCCATTCGCTGTCGTACCTTCGTCCGGCGGCCTCGGCCCCCGCTCCACATGCGCGTCTCTGGGCCTTTCACTTGTCCTCGGGCCATGCAGCTCCTCGCTCGGTTTTGACCACGTTGGCTCAGTCGGCTCTCCAGCTGTCGCCTGTCCGCCGCCGACACAGTTCGTCATGCGCATGGTCCCGTTCTCATCGTCCGCTCATGGTGGTCCTTACCCGAACCCTCGCCGCCCTGAGTTCTTCCGTCCGTTCCTTCTCGTTCCATCGGTCAACCGTCTTGCTGTCCTTTCGTCCGATCCGATCCCGCTTCTCGTATGCAAGACAAGCCAAGCCCCGCCTTGTTCCCGTCGACACCGTCGTCTTTTATCTTCTCCTCCCATCTCATTGCCAAGTTGCCCTCACGGCTTGTTACACGACCTCGCTCCTCCTTTCTTGACCTTCTCCTTCTCACCCTTCCTTCTTTTCCCATTCTGACCGACCAACCCTAGTTCGCCGCCGTCGAGACGCTACTTCCTTCGGCTCGCCTTCTACCCGAAACCTTACTTCCTCACTCTTCATTTCATCCATCTATCTTTTTCAACTCAGTCCATGCGACGTTTCCCCCCCGTCTTTTCTTCTCCAGACATCCTCCCCCAAACCCCGAGATTCGTCTTCCCTACCCGTCCCTCCATTGCCCTTCTTTCTGTCCTTCCTTCGTACCCCTACCTTCCTCCCACCCCGCTTCTGTTCCTTTTTTTTTTTTTCTTTTTCCCATGTGTCATTTTGTCCCTATGACTTTCCAGATTACCGGCGCGATTGATGATGGATACAGAGAGCACCTCGTTCCTTCTTTCCCTCGCTCCCTCCCTGCTTCCCATTCCTTTCCCTTTTTTCCCTTGCTTTTCCTTACGCGTGTGCGTGCGTACGCTCCCCCCTCGCCCCGGCTGAGCCAGGATTTTGTGAGCTCCTGTGAACTCGCGGACTTGCTTCGATCGTTTTGTCCGTTTGAGGGACTGGTCGTATCGGCGTCAAAACGGGGCGCGTCCCTTGAGGAGGGTCAGCCGTGGCAGAACAGAACGTTCGCGCCGGCCCCGTCCGTCGTGAGGCTGGCTGGGTTGCTGGCCACCTTCCACTCCGTGTCGATGAACAGTTTCCCCGTCCACCCAGCCGCAGAAAGGTCAAATTCTAAGAGACTCTTGAACATGATATGATCTTAGGAAACTTTGGAAGGCGGGTCCAAGACGGGCTCTAATCCAGTCCAGTACAGTACAGGCCAGGCGAGGCCAGGCGTTCGGACGACGGGCGATGGGAGACGTAGGCTTGATTTGCCTCCCATCGACGCTTCTATTCAATGCGGACGATAGCGAGGGTGAATGACCTCCTCCTCGTCAAGGGCACTTTTCCATCGGCCTGATCGCGTCCTCCCCCGTCGTCTCGCCTCGCCTCGCCTCGCATCACACCTTGCTCATACCCTCCTTCGCCTTATCCTTCGCCAAGATTCGCCTCACGCTCTCCCTCTTCCTCTCGTTCTCTCCCAAGCCCTTCTCCCACCCTCCTCCTTCCCCTCCCCCGTCACGCCCTTCAACAGCGCCCCGTGCTGCGGCCGCAGAGGTCGCCGAGGCCGAGGCCGAAGCGGACGGCAAAGAAGAAGAAGAGGAGATGATCTCGGGCTTGGGCGGCGGGGGCTTGTCGACACGCGTGCCGATGCGGAGGTCGGTGGAGATGCGTGGGGCGCCCATCGCGTGCACTGCTTTGTGACATGCCTTTAGAGCTGACGTTACCGCGTCGAATGGGCCTTCTACGTTTGTGCCGTAGCCGCTGTGGCTCGCCAGCATGAGATGGGATGGGATGGGGTGGGGTGGGGTTGGGGAGGATGGATAGAGCGCCCATGACGGGAGCCATGTCGGTAGTCGGTTATCATTACGAGGCGAGGATGAACAGTGGGAAGGAGAGAGCGGTGGAAAGAAAATCGAGTGCTAGGTTAACCAGAGGTCAGAGGCCGCATCAATAAAACGACAAGTCATTCCGATTGGGGCACGGAGAACCAAACGAGCCCCGGGCGCCCTCTCTTTGGCGCCTGTCTTGCCTCAACGGGACTTGAAGATACGCACTGCAGCTGAACAGATAAAGACGAAGAGCGCGCGCGGAAGGGAAGAGAAAATGGAAATGAGACGATAAGCGCCGATTTCGAAGTAGATCGTCAAAGCTGATTCGGGAGGAGCTATGAACCCCCGGCCGTCCCTAACTACCAAGTCCTCCGTTCGTCTCCAACAGGAATTTGACGACGGCCGACGAGCAAAAGACGGGCGCCGCTGCTGATCCACTCACTTCATACTTGAGTCCGCTCCGTTCGAGAACGCGCTGACATTCGGCGATGTACTCGCCTGTAGACGCCATCGCCATAAGGGATGGGAAGAGAACATGCGGATGAGAGTGTGGATGGTGGTGATAAGGATGGCGATAAGGAAAGCGACGAAGAGCGAGGATGCGGAGCGAGGATGTCAGCCCGGTCAGCAAGAGTCCAAGTCGGTCTAGAGACTTTCCCCGTCCCATCCAGGACAAGCTTCTGGGGACAAGCGGGCATGACCGTCCCCGACCCCCTCTTGTCTCTATCCTTCATCCCACGCCTATATTCTCCCTCACGCCAGCCGCATATGTCGGCACAACGCGATGGACGTCTTCGACCAGGTTTGTCGGTTCGATCCACGTACCCGGGGCACCGGACAAGAGACAGATTCCGTCCGCACCCACTCACCGACGCTCGTGCCCGTTCCCATCGGGATAAGACAAAAGTCGGCCACAGCGTAGAGTTCTGCCATACCAGTGCGATACGATGTAAGAGATAAATAGAAGGGCGGGGGAGGACGTGCCGTTGACGGGCGACTTGGTGGTGGACGGCGGAGCAGTGCCGAACAAGGATGTCTGGAGGACGGAGATCGCATCCGCACCGATCGGTGGTCCGTGCGAGCTGCGATTGCAGGCCTACCGACAGAGCGGTGCAGCTTGTGCCCACGAGACGTAGTCGAGACGACCGCCGACGCTCGTCCAAGCGAGACGTGGCGAACTACATTGCTGATCTGCTGGTCCCCTTACGTTGTGGATGTTTGTGAACAGGGGGCCCCGCATTCGCCTCTCCCATTTTTTTTTTCTCTCGCTGATCGGCGCCCTGTGGACGCGAGCCGTCGTGCTTCTTGTCCGCCCTGGACTGTCTCTCACGGGTTCGTGTTAGCCTATGACGCTGCTACTTGTCGCCGCTTGGCCATCTCTCGGCACCTGTCTGTGCTATTGTCTCCTACTCCTGCCCGGATGCTTGTGCGAGGCACCAGACGGTTAGCCCGACGGTGAAGGAGAGCGGACGCCGCGCCTACGGCCCATTGTTTCTTCCCGTCTCCGCACCTTCCCAAGCTGCCCGGCCCGAGCGCGCATCGCCGCCCAGGTTCCCGATAAGCCGGCGTCTTGTTTTTCCGTCGTCGCTGTCGCTCGCCTCGTCTTCGCTTCGTTGCTCCCTCCCTCCTTCGACGTCTCTGCCCTCCTTCCAGCAAGGCACAGACAAACGCCTGTTCATCTCCTTTTCGCACGCACTCCGACGCTGCAGCCAGGACGTGTTGTCATTGATACGCCGAGCCGGCCGAGCTTCCGATACCCCAGTGTGCTCGGATCTGCTTATCCATTCCCAACGCCAAGACGATTGGTGAGCTTAAGCCTGGGAAGCGTGGCGCGAGGTCCGCGGCCGATGCGGGCAGGTTCTATTTGCCGTACTGGCACAGTGTCGATGCGCGTCCTTTCTTCGGAACTTCCGATAGAACCGCGAGAGAGGTATGCTCGGCCGAAGCTAACCTTCTCCTGCCGTCCGACTATCGCTGCCTTGTTTGGGAGCTGTTCTTCGTCAGCCTCGGTCTATCTCTGCAAAAGCGGTAGCGCAGGCGATTCGGTCTATCTCCGCAAAAACAGTAGCGCAGGCGATGGCCCGGAGGCAAATATGGCCAAACAGGCTCGACCGGCAGGTGGCATGATGTTGGTACCTGCCTCTCGCCCGCGCCGACGGTAGTGAAGTGGCAGCTGACGGTCGGCCCAAGCAGCACGCCCGGCCGGACGTTCTTTGTGTCTCACCCAATTCTTCCTTGAGCAGCGAGCAATACGGTCGAGCTCGCTGGGCGTCCATCTCTCCCCAAGATATGGAACGGCGATAGCGACGGGATGCCGAAAAACAATAAATACTCCTGAACGGATGAGGAGCGAGTCGGGACTACCGCTGCTCTTCCCTTCTCGTACTCTAGCATTCTCTTCCTCTCCCACTCCCTCATGGCACTCCTCCCTCCCTCTTCGTCGCTGACGGGCGCGCTCAACGGCCGCTTCGCCCATACCGATCCTGCTCTCACCTCAAAGCGACACGAGGAAAGAGGGTCTTGCAAGGACGAGCAAGCAGTCGAGTCGACGGCCTATTACCTACCCAGGAATGAAGGAGAGACGGAGAGGTGAGTTCCGCTTCCAGTCCGGGACTCTAGGTGGGATGACGGACGATGACGACGTTGACCGTCGGGTCGTCCACGTACCTTACCCCCCTTCCTCCTCCACTTCTGCTCCGTCGCCCTGTCTGGCAGGCTCGAACGGCAACACTATTTGATCAAAGAGGCCTTCTTCGGGCACATCCTCCATCCGACCATCACGTTGCCGTCGTCCGGCGCAGCTGTCCTCGATAGCGCGACGGGGACAGGCGTCTTCCTCCGCGACCTTGTATTCTCCTTCCCCGACGTCACGTTTTCCACCCTGGCAGGCTTTGACGTATCCCCTCTCCAGTTCCACAGCCTGGCCGAGCCTCATTCCGACCTCAATGGACATTCTGTTTTGACGAACGGACAGACGAAGACTCCGACGTCTCCTCAGTACAACCTCTTCGTCCACGACGTCACGCAGGCCTTGCCGGAGGAGCACATAGGCAAGTACGACCTTGTGCATCAGAGGCTCCTCGGATTTGCCTTGACCAAGGACGGCTGGGACCTCTCCGTGAAGAACCTAGTGGCCGCGCTGAGTGAGTGCAGCTCGTCCGGCAGCTCTGGGTGCCCATCGACATGGACACCGTCTCTGCTGCTCACCTGTCGTGCCGGGTACGGATCGCTCCTGACCTGCGTTCGCGTCTCTTCACGTCCTCAGAGCCCGGAGGGTGGGCGCAGTTCTTCGAGTTCGAACCCGTTTTCGTGGAGCAAGACATTCCGGCCTTGAATGAGTGCACGAAGATCGTAGACATCCTCGAAGAGCTTGGACAGAAAGACTTCCGGTGAGCTTGCCATGCCGGACAGGGACAGCAGGGCACGGCAGGTCTCGGCCGCCCGGCCATCGCATTGACACGACGGCTCCCGCCTTTCCTTCTCGTCATGACTCTGTGAAGTATGCCGAGTTGCGGCGAAGAGCGCCTCAAAGCCGCAGGGTTCAAGAACACGGCGGTGAGTGGCGAGCGCGTTGATCGTATTGCGGACAGGGTTGGCTGCTGGGACACCGGCGGGTCTGACAGATCCTTCCTTCCGCCCCTGTTCTGTTCGTTCGCCAGACTCTCGCTATACCCTACCCCCTAGGGCCCGCGGGCGAGCGAGACCACCCGAACAGTCCTCCGTCGTTTGGGAATGAGAACGCGGCGAACGTGCTTCAAGTCTGGAACTCGTTCTGGGCCGTCATCGCCAAAGCGAATTGGCAGGACAAGATGCCCGAGGGCGCTCGTACAGAGGCCGACTTTATGCGGCTCGTCGAGGCGGCGGCGGCGGAGATTTACTCCAAGGGCGCTCATATCAGAGCGGCCATGGTCATTGGGCAAAAGGCGGAATGATTGTCCTCCTCGACTCGGCGCCTTGATGGGGCTGGCTGGCTGGCTGTTTTTCGATTCTGCTTTCTTGGATGACGACGACTTCAGAGGTTTTGGGACAGGACGCCATGAGCGGGGCCGGCGGCGTAGCTGTATTTGTGCAAAGGGAAACAAGGCCGTGCGAATTTGGAATATATTGTGGCGATGAGCATGCGTATTTTTTTCATTTGCCGACGTGATGCCCCCACATGGCAGAGACCTTGACTTTTGTACTAGATGGGATTTCATTGACCGGAAACGACGAGATGACAGTCATATCATATATACTGATGTGCGCTCACTCCCACCCGAAGGATTCGAGACGTCTCGCGGCCAGCAAGAGATGCTGGAGCCAAACGAGAAACGACGCCTTCTCGGCTCACCCTAGCACCAAAGTGGTCGGGCTCGCCCATGGGCAAAGCGTGGGACCGCCCCTCCTCTCGTCCGCCTCTCGTCGACCCTGCCGGGCATCCGTCGCCCCGCTTGGCAGGCCAGGACGGCGTGCGAAGCAAGACGGGCGAGACGAAGACCGGTATCCTCCCTCAAAACGAGGGAGAATGGACGGCCCGACGGGAGAAGGACGAGAGAGTCAGGACGATGATGGATCTTAGACGGGCATGACTCGTAAACAGGCCATAGGTTCCCTGGGCGTTCCCGGAGGGGGAAGCGAAGAGAGGCCGTGCGCTTTAAGGACCGCCTGAGGTAGAGCAGAACGGAATGAGTGGGAAACGGAAGAAGAGAGAAACTGGGAACCTTATGAAGGGAGGAAGAGAACATAGCTGTCCGCCTGGCTGCCGTGGAGGACGACAATGGACATGTCGGATCGTGTAGGGATTGCGATTTGGACACGGAAGGATGACGATCGGGGGAGGAGAAGAAGAAGAGCATGGCAGATCGGAGCGAGAAGGACAAAGGACGGACAAAGGGCGGACAAGAGCGGAGAAAGGCGAAACTCCCACGGTGGGGGCCGATGACCGACTCGTCGCGGCGGCGGGCGCAGAGAGCGGAGGCGAGGGAGCCTTTCGGGCGGGTGAGAAGAGCCGAAGGAATCATCGTCGTCGACACTCACGCTCCGCTCGCTCACCGGCTCCAGCGTCGTTCACCACGACCATCACCGACACCGACGCCGACGCTGCTCTTGTCTCCCTCGCACCCCTCCCTTCTTCATCAGCCTCCCCGTGCCCGCTTCCTCGTCTCCCACCCTTCATCTCCCCAGATCGACCCACCGAGAACCGACCGACCGACCGAACGACGCTCGCCCGCTCGCCTGCGCCACTCGTCGCTCGATCACTCCACCGTCGTTGTGAGTACTCCAAGACCCGGAGCGCATCGTCGGCGCCCGTGCGTCTGCCTTCCCGGTGTCGTCTGCTGTGGCCGTCGTGTTCCCGCATCCTCCCTCCTCCTTTCTTTCGTCCCCTCACGGCCGCGATCGACGTCGTCGCCGTTTCGCCACGCCACAACCCGCGGCTGGTGGTTCGCTCATCCTCTGCTCCCGCCATCGCCCTCTCTCTCGTTCCCACGTATCCAGCTCCGTCGCGGTCCTGAGCGCAGAGAGCAGGGATCGTCATGGTGAGGGATGTGACCCACTTGCAGATCCCATGTCTCGCTCGCCACGCGCCGATTTCTTTGTTTCGCCGGGCCGACCCCACGAAGATGGGATGGGGTCCACTTGTCCACGATCACGCTCACAAACCTTTGTCTTCCCTTCCTTCCCCATCGCGTTCGCCGCCTTCTCTGTAGATGCAAGTGGATGACACGCCCGTGGTCGGGCCGGATGGGGAGAAGCCGATGAGTCCGATGGAGATTGACGAGCCTATCTCCATCATGGATGGTGGGTGCCTCTCTCTCTTGGCTCCCCTCCGAGCGACAGTCGGATAGCCCGACACGTCCCTCGTCCGCTCACGCTCGTGCCCATCCTTTCCGCGCCCGTCGTTCGTTGCCCCGTACCCGCAGAAGACAAGTTTGCCGAGAAACACCTGGCGGACTTGGGTCCGGAGGTGGAAGACTTCCAGGTATGCCATTGGCCGATCGACAACTGGCGAGCATTGGACAAGCGAATTACAGGTCCAGAGTTCGAATGCGGCGGTCATCGATGGTTCGTGTCTACCCTTCGGCGGTTTTATCCCCCCTTTTGTTTTGAATCGTCCCCATCTGGGCGCATCTATTTAACGGCTTTTTGCCCTTGTTGGAATTATCCAGGCGAATCCTCCTCTTCCCTTTCGGCAACTCGAACGGTCAGCCGAATGATATGGTGTCCGTCTACCTCGATTATGCCGATCCCAAGGGAAGTCCCGAGGGCTGGCATGTCTGCGCACAGTTTGCACTCGTCATCTCGAACCCGAACGACCCAACAATCTACTCCACCAGTCGTACGTGTCTATTGACCCCCTCGCGCTCTCTCATCGCTTCGGTGGGAACGAAAGCTGACCCAGCGAGCTGTGTTTGTCTTCGTGCCATGCCGTGTTCTCAGAGGCACATCACCGATTTACGGCCGAGGAGATGGACTGGGGCTTCACGAGATTCAACGAGTTGCGGAAGCTCTACACCCTTGGCGACCGAGGACGTCCCGTGATCGAGAGCGACAAGGCGGTAGTATCGGCGTTTGTGCGAGTGTTAAAGGATCCGACGGGCGTCTTGTGGCACAACTTTATCAAGTGAATGCCTTTCCTCTTTTTGTCCTTTGCTATCACTCGAGTGTTGAGGTCGAGCGCTGACCTTACCATTTCACCCGTTCTCGCAGTTACGACTCCAAAAAGGAGACCGGTTTTGTTGGACTCAAAAACCAAGGCGCGACTTGCTATATGAATTCTCTTCTCCAGTCTTTGTTCTGCACCCCCTACTTCCGCAGGGTGAGGCGATTCTACGGCGTCACCTCTCTGCAGTCTCGCGACGTTGGGATGGAATCGTGCTCATTCGCTTATCTGCTTCCTTGCCCAGGCCGTCTATCAAATACCCACCGAAGGCGACGTGCCATCAGAAAGCGTCGCCCTTGCATTGCAACGCGTCTTCTATCTACTCCAGTCATCGGATCAGCCAGTCGGTGAGTCGGATTCGTATGACGCCTGCACCTACCCTTTCTCACGTTGCTGACGTCGTCAATCGCCCGTTCGCGACACACGCATTCGCAGGCACGAACGAGCTCACAAAGTCCTTCGGGTGGAAGTCGCTGGATTCCTTTATGCAGCACGACGTTCAGGAATTCAACCGTGTCTTGCAGGAGAAGTTGGAGTCCAAGATGAAGGCAAGCACCAAGCCGTCGTTTCGTCCTTTACAAGCTCGTGTCCTGTCTTGCCAACACAGATTGTGTCATTGGTTCATATCCAGGACACCGCAGCTGAAGGCGCCATCAACAAGCTGTTCGTGGGCAAGATGAAGAGCTATATCAAATGCGTCAACGTCGACTACGAATCTTCCAGGACAGAAGACTTCTACGACATCCAACTCAACGTGAAGGGGATGAAGAACTTGCAGGAGTCTTTCCGAGATTACGTGCAGGAGGAGACACTGGAGGGCGAGAACAAGTATATGGCGGAAGGCCACGGGCTTCAAGACGCCAAGAAAGGAGTCGTCTTCGAGCACTTCCCGCCGGTGCTCCATCTTCAGCTCAAGCGCTTCGAGTACGACATGCACAAAGACGCTATGGTGAAGATCAACGATCGACACGAGTTCCCGATGGAGATTGACCTCACCGAGTACCTCGACGAGAGCGCAGACAAGACTCAGTCTTGGGTCTACAAGCTGCATGGCGTCTTGGTACACTCTGGCGACTTGCACGGCGGTCACTACTTTGCGCTCATCAAGCCCGACAAAGACGCGCGTTGGCTCAAGTTTGACGACGATCGCGTTACGCCGGTCATTGAGAAGGAGGTCCTCGAGGACAACTTTGGCGGCGAGATTCCCAACGGTACCTTTGGTCAGCTCGGGCCCCGTACCCCTGCTCGGACGATGAAGCGCTTCACCAACGCGTACATGCTCGTGTACATCAGGGAGCAGCTCATGGACGAGGTTCTTGCTCCCTTCACTGAGGACGACACGCCGCCGCATCTGAGTGAGTAGCCCCGTCGCTTTACCTTGCGGAGCTTCTTCTTACATGTCTTCTGACGCTGAGACGAGATATCCGTCGCGTGTTCGCCTTGCACAGGGCAACGGCTAGAAGAGGAGCGGCTGGCGATGGAAGCTAAGAGGCGAGAGCGTGAGGAACAACACCTGTACATGACGGTCAAGCTCATCACCGAGGACACGTTCCGCGGGCACCAGGGCTTCGACCTGGCGACATTTGACGACCGCAACCTGGCCCCCACCGAACTACCCACTTTCCGCGTCCTTCGCAACGAGCTTTTCCTCAACTTCAAAACGCGCGTGGCCAACCAATACAACTTGCCGGAGGAGAGTTTGCGCCTCTGGGTGCTCGTCAACCGCCAGAACAAGACGGTCCGACCGGACACAGTCGTGCCGGAGAACGACCCCAATCTAAGTGAGCGAGCGTTCGGCCTCTTGAGTGGGTGAAAATGGAGCGGTCGAATGGCGCTCACGACGACTTTTCCGTGACGCTTACTTTCTCTAGCGCTCGAGATGGTGCGAGACCGTATGGCGTCGAGGCAGAACGACTTGCGTCTCTTCCTTGAGATCCTTAACCCGAGCATGGCCTCGGTAAGTACTCATTCTCCGGCGGGGATTCATAATGGTGTCAGTGCGCGACTGACTTATTTACCTCCCGTGTCGTCCAACCGTTTTCGCGCAGTTCATGGAGACCAACCCGTCGATGATGATCTTCCTCAAGTTCTTCGACATCTCGCGGCAGACCTTGCTCGGTGTGGCGCGCGTCTACGTGCAGAAGAGCATGAAGGTCGGCGATCTGATACCCACGATCAATGAGCTCATGCGCTGGCCGCCGTCGACTCAAATCCGGCTATACGAGGTGGGTCTTCCGATCCGGATGGAACCGCCTTGGAGAAGGCGTGGCCGCAGCGCTGACGGCCTCGTTCTTTACATACGAGCAGGAGATCAAGCCGGGGATGATCGAGCAGATGAAGCCGAAGGCGACATTCGCACAGAGCGAGATCCAGGATGGCGACATCATTTGCTTCCAGATCGAGATCAATGACAAGGAGTGAGTGATAGGATAGGGCGTTGGGTGGGGACGAGGGTTGGTGTGCTCACTCGATCGCTTTCTCTCACGACACAAACCAGTGCGCATGACTACGAGGCCCAGTCGATGTACTCGAACCCGATCCAGTTCTACGACTTTTTGCAGAACCAGATCAAGATCTTCTTCAAGCCGAGATACGAGAACGGACCGGAGACCAAGCCGGAGTTCGACCTGCTCCTGAGCAAGAAGATGTCGTACGACACGATGGCGACCAAGGTCGGCGAGCGTCTCAAGCACGACCCGTTCAAGCTGCGCTTCACCACGTCGAACGGCCCGACGGGCCCGAACGCGACGCCGAAGGGCGTACTGAAGCGGAATGCCCACCAGACGATCGCAGACTTTATGGCGCTCAGCTACGTGTCGCCGCAGGCCATCCTGCTGTACTACGAGCTGCTTGACGTCAGCATCGTAGAGCTGGAGACGAAGAAGAGCCTGAGGGTGATCTGGACGGGGGTGAACAACAAGGAAGAGGTGAGTGTGGGCTAGTTAGTGATCGTCCGTCGGCGGCGACGTCGTACTGAGGTCGGACCCGGTCGTCTCCGCCTCGGCTTCATCAGGCGATCCACCCGTTCCTGCTGCCAAAGACGAGCAACATCAACGAGCTGTCCGATCACCTCATGAAACTCGTCACGGTCACCCCGGAGGGCTCGAAGCGGATCCGGATCTTTGAGGTGGTCAACGGGCGGCAGCAGAAGGAGTTTACAGGCAACGAGATGATTGGCAACATTCCGGAGAACACCGAGCTGTACGCCGAGGTGAGCGTTTGGTGGCTAGGAAGGACGGTGGGAGCGGAATGGAATGACTGAGGTGATTCGTGTTTTCTTGCAGGAAATCTCGGTGGAAGAGCTGAATCACGACGACGAGGACAAGGTGATCAATGTGTACCACTTTTCCAAGGAGCCAAATCGATGGCACGGCGTGCCTTTCAAGTTTGTGGTCAAGCCGGTGAGTGGTGGACGAAGGGGTTGTTGAGTCGACGACGGGGCGGGTCTGACGGGCGACGGTGGTCGTATGTTCCTTTGTGCCGATGGATGGACAGGGAGAAAAGTTTGTGGATACGAAGAAGCGGATTCAGGCGCGGTTGGGGGTGAGCGACAAGGACTTTGCAAAGTACCGGTTCGCGCTGGTGCAGACCAGCACGTACAAGCAGCCGTCGTACCTGGAAGACAGTGAGTAGGCGGTGTCGATGTCGATGTCGGTTGGGATCGCGCTGACTGAGTCGAACCGGTGGCAGACGACGTGATCTACGAACACAAGTTCCAGGCGGAGGACGTGCTGGGATTGGACCACGTGGACAAGACGGGCAAGGCGGGGCGGACGGGGAATGCGCTGGACCGGGGAATCGTGATCCGCTGAAGGCCGGGAGGAGAAGAAGAAGAGGGATGGATGATGAGGCGATGATCGGTCGCTTCTGTCGGTCGCCCCCATCGTTTCGTTGCGTTGGTTCGGCGCAGGCGCACCTCTCAACTCAACTCACGTCCGATAGTGTTACCCTTTAGATCGGGAATGAAGGAGATGACTTTCGGAGGACGGAGCGGAGCGGATCGACCGGCCGACGGCGACGGCGACGGACGGCGTCTCGTCCCCCGGGTGGGTCGGTCGGTCAGTCGGTTGGCCTGTTCTGTATTTCCCCGCTCGATCGATCGATCGTCAGCGCGGTCGGAGTTGGCGTCCGTCGTCTCCTTGGCCTGCTCGGCGCCGTTGTATTCTTTTTTTTCTCGCTTTTT
Organism: Peribolospora baueri; assembly: GCA_029717555.1. Classification (NCBI taxonomy): domain Eukaryota; kingdom Fungi; phylum Basidiomycota; class Peribolosporomycetes; order Peribolosporales; family Peribolosporaceae; genus Peribolospora; species Peribolospora baueri. Next base: position 79,384 of record JAMDHS010000068.1, on the reverse strand, counting down.
TCTCATCTTTTTTCCTCGTCGCTCTCATTTTCATCTCCTCTGTCGTACTTGACCCATCATCGGCCGCTTCCCGCCTGTCCGTCCGTCCGTCCGTTCGTCCGGTTGCGACCGCCCGTCTGTCACCTCCTTGCCACGAATCCATCCATCCATCCGTCCACCGTCCGTCCATTGTCTGTCGAACGCGGGACGAACGCTGTCAGTGCGGCTGCGGCGAGCGGCGCGAGTGTGTGTTAGTTAATAAGGTTGAATGAGATGCGGTGTGGTGTTGTTCGGCGAATGCGTGCCGATCGACCGAGCATGACCGAGCGAGGTGACGAACGAGCGATGGCTCCGCCCGTGCGCGTCCCGGCATCGTGGCGTGGCTTGGCGGGGCGGGGACGATGGGGAGGGGCTTAGACGAGCGTGCTTATTTATCCTCGTCGTTGTCCGAGCGTTGCTTTGGTCTATTCCTTCTGGGAGAAAGGAGCAAAGGGAGACACGTCTCAAGCCGAGCGAGCTTTTGTGTATGTGTATGTGTATGTGTATGTGTATGTGTATGTATGTGTATGTGTATGTGTTACGTTCCCGTGCTCTGTGTGTGTATACTGGCGGTAGACACGGGTCGATCGGCGTCCGTGTGTCGCGTCCCTTCGCCGTGCCGTGCCATCGTCTCAGGCCGTCCGTCTGCATCGTCGTGTCTCTCCTTCTCTCGCCGACGACGCCACCCCGACGACGAGTGTGGAGATAGAGGCGGAGGCGGAGGCAGACGGCCAAGGCGGACGGCGTTTGAGTTTCTTCGCCCTTTTCGCTTTTTCTTAGTTTGTTACGCACCTCGTCTCGATCGCTTCGCCTCGCCTCGCCTCGCCTTGCCTTGCTGCTAGCTGGCTAGGCGCTCGGCCGCTGCAGCGCAGCCGCCTGTCGACACATACAGCCACGCACACATACAAACCGACAACACTTAGATACATACACACATACAAATATACAAATATACATACATACATACATACACACATGCACACATACACACGTTCTTACGCACATACCCTCGTACATACATAACCGTTCACTGCCCACCTCCCCGCCGGCGACGGCGACCTACGCACGGATACCAAACTCCACCAGATCAGATCAGACGAGCCCAAACCAGACGAGCGCCCCGCCGACGAGCGCGGACGCTTCTTCCCCCTCAACCTCGACGTCAACGTCGGCCCACATCCGCGTCCGTGTCCGCGCCCGAATGTCCACCCCCGCTCCCGCTCTCTCTCCCCCGCCCCCACCTCTCCACCTTCCTTTCTTCTCTCTCACCCGCCCCTCCCCACGCCCTTCGCCCACGCCGCCTCCGCACCCGCCTCCGCCTCTACCAGCCTCGCACCGTCCCGCATGTCCTCGCCCGCTCCAGCTGGCGACGGCGAGAGCAGCCGAGGCCGAGTCCAAGTGCGAGACCGAGAGGGCGAGTGGTACGGCTACAGCCACGCCCACGCTCGTCCCCGTCGTCGTCGTCGCGACCGTCCAAACAGCGACGGCGAGGCGGTCATCTCCGCCGACGACGACGACGCCGCGGCTCACGTCTTCCGACGCGACCCGCACCCGTCCGCCTCGCCGACGATGAAGGCGACGACGACGACCAAGACAATGACCATGACCACGACCACGACCACGACCATGTCCATGTCCATGTCCGCCCCGGCCTCCACCCCGTCCGCGTCCACGTCTGCGTCCACGTCCGCGGCGACGGCGACAGGGACGATCGGAAAGAAGAGGAGGAGGAAGCAAGCGACCAGCGAGTACGCCCTCAAGAGAGCCTGTCTCGGTTGTCGGTCGATGAAGACAAAGTGTATCGTTGGTGAGCGCGCGAGTCGCCCCGCCCTGCTTGCCTGCTCTGCTCTGCTCCCTTTTGCTTGCTTGCCTGACGTCCGTGCGTTTCTCCCAGTCGATGGTCATTCTCGATGTCGTCGCTGCACCAGGCTCAACATCCAGTGCGTCGTGCCAGAGCACCAGCGCGGCAAACAGCTCGGTTCTAGGTCCGTCCTCTTCTCCATGTCCTTCCCCCCATCGCCTTTTTTTTTTTTTCATTCTCGAGCTCATTCATGGCCGCCTCATCCCCCTCCAGGATCGCTGCGCCGACGAAGGACCATCTCTGTGAGCCATGCCTTCGTCTTCTGTCCTTTTCCTATCTCATTCCACAGCTCAACCCCATCTATCTCTTCCCTTAGATCCACTCCAACTAGCCCATCGTTCCAGCCGGAGTCGGAGCGCAGACGGACCGCGCGACGTCCGTCTCTCCAACCCCTCCCCCTCTCCCTTCTTTCCTCTTCCTCTCCTTTCCGCCCCTCATCACGCCCCCCTCTCCTCCACCCCAAGCTTCAGCTCCCTCCTCGGCTCTCCTCCCTGGACGCTCCCCCCGCTCGAATCAACCACGTACGCCCCAGACACCTACCGCCACCACACCCTACCTGCTCCCGCTCCAACTCCCGCTCCCGCCGCCAAACACTCCCTCGCCAGCATGCTCAACCCTGCGCCAGCGCTCAATCCCGCCCACCGTCGAGCCGACGTCTCCGCTCCGAGCTCGACGAGGTCGACAACGGCGACGTTCACATGTCCCATCGGGCCGGGCGCTATCGTTAGCGAGGACGATGCTGGCCACTTGTTCGCCTTGTGGGTGTCCTGCGTGCCTTCCTCGATCGCCCTCACGTTACGGGGTTCATGAGCGACGTTTGCCTCTCGCTTTCCCACCCCGCAGCTTCTTCCGTCACCTCAACCCCATCATCGACCTCCTCGACCCTCTACACACCTCCCTCTCCCACCTCCGCTCTCGCCCCGCCCCCTCCGCAGATCTCCTTCTATCCGCCATCCTCACCGTCTCCGCAAAGTTCGCCCGGCCACGCCTCTACTGCCCCCTCGTCCGACACGTCAAGCACGTCCTCCGCACCGTCTTCACCGACGACGACGACAACGCCCGCCCGCCTTGCATCGAACACGTCCAGGCGCTTTGCTTACTCTGCTTCTGGAAGGAGCCCGTCGACGGTAGCGCTTGGAGGAAGATGGGTTATGTGAGCGGATCGGCCGACGCGGCTCCGATGCCATCGCGCGCTCATTTTCTCCTTTTTTATTTTTTATTTTTTATTTTATTTTTTTCCTGCCCGTTTCCGTTTCCCTTCGCCGTTCACAGGCCGTCCGGATGGCCTACGAGCTCCATCTCCACACCCCTCCCCTCCGACCCTTGCCCGCGGACGCGTCGGCGGCGAGAGCGGTCATCGATCGCGAGAGGACGTGGCTCTGTGAGCACCACACACGCGTCGTCCTAATTGCTTTTTCCTTTCTCACGCCGTCCTCTCCCGTCTCCTCGCACCGTGTGACAGACTTGACTTCGTACGACGCCATGCTCAGCCTGCAGCGCCAAATGCCCCAGACGATCCGGGATGAGGACGTGCCCCGGCCGGCGGAATGGCTTGCCTCCCTCGGACTTCACGCCCAGCCGCTCGACGTCATGCAGGCCGCTTTGGCCGACCTGACCGGCGTCGCTCGTAGGGCCGACATCGGCCCTGGCATCTTCTTTCCGCGCACCGCCTCCGCCTCCTCCATGCGCCGCACGACCGCCGACTCGGCGAGGGACGTATTTGCCGTCAAGGCTACGCTCAAGGCGCTCGATGCCGTCGAGGCGGACGTCGTGATCAAGTACGGTGGGTGGCTCGTCTTGTCCCCTCCAGCTCTGATGATCCGCCATCGCTGACCTTTGACCATGTATGTACGTACGTACGTAGGTCTGCTGTCCAAAGCCGGCCCCTCCACCGCCACCGCCGTCCTGCGTCTCCACAAGACCGCCTTGCGCTTCGGTCTGAGCGCCCACCTATTCGCCCTCGTCTCCGAGCCTTCTGTCCAAGGGGAAGGAGGAGGAGAAGGAACAATAGGAGGAGGAACAACAGGAGACGGAGCCAGGCACCTTCCATCGGGCTTTGGCTTGGAAGAGGCAACGGCGGACTGCGTGGGATCGGCGGTGGACTGCTTCGACACCATCCACTTTGACCTCGGCGGCGGCGGTCGCGGCGGCGGTCGCGGCTGCAATCGCGGCGTGGGCGGCAACGTGGGCGACTCGCCTCCGCTACTGTTCGCGCAGGACCTGACCGCCTTTGCCTGCGCCGCCGTAGCCACCTGGCTGAGCCAACACTGGGCGCGCGTAGAGGCAGAGTACCTCCGCCACGTACGTCGCATCCTCGACAGGACCGCCGATACGCTCGTCGTCGCTGCCTCGGCCGTCGCCGGAGAAGAGAAGGGTTCTCTCGCTTGCCAGGCTGCCCTCGTTCGCGCTTGTCTGCGCAGAATGGACGCGTACTCGGCCGCCGGCGCCGACCGAGATCGCCAGTTTCCTCCTCCTTCTTCTTCTTCTTCTTCTTCTTCTTCTTCTTCTTCTTCTTCTTCTTCCGTCGTGGCCGTGGCGATGGGCGAGACGTCCTGTTGGCGACGGCGGCCGAACGGCAACGACGGCGGCGAGGGCGAGGGCGACGACAAAGGGGAGAGCGAGGGCGAGGACCGCGACCGCGACGGCAACAACAACGTGGGCGGCGGGAACGGGAGCGACAACACACGTAACTTTAGCATCTTCTCCCTCACCGGCCCCGGGTTCACCCATACCCACCAGCACCTCGCCCTGACGGGTCGCTTGCCCATGGGTCGCCCGGCGCCCGGCGCCACGACGACAACGACGATGACGGCGGCGACGGCGGGACGTGCGAACCATGGCTGTTCCTGCCCTTCGCCTCGCCCTCACCCGCACCGCTGTGCCTACGCCCAAGTCGAAGCGGCGGCGGCGGCGGACGAGGACGACCCGGCGGGAACGAGCTGCGGATGGCCGCGGCCGAGACCGGCACCATCACCGCCGGCACCCAGTCCAAGCGGCGAGGAAGTGGCACGCTACTCGGCCAGCTTGATGCCTGACCTCCGGCTGGACTGGCTCTTGCCATTCTTTGAGGCGGATTGATGAGATGGAGTCTCGTTTCGTTTCGTTTCTTACTTCCCTTGTTTTATCTCTTCTGTCCGACTCATCGCCGACGAACACTGTCTTGCCTTCTTTTCGTTTCGTTTTGTTTCGTTTCCTTTCGTCCATTGTCCGATTCCCCCTCGAATCTAAACCGAGATACCCGTCGGCGTTCGCACAGCACCGCATCGTATCGTATCGTATCGTTCGTATCGTGTCGTGTCGTCCCACACACCCGCACCGTCGTCGTCGTCGCCCTTGTAAACCGTCGACTTTGAGCTGTGGACGGAGAGCGGACGGACACGGACATGGCGGGACGGGTAGGGCAGGGCAGGGCAGGGCAGGGCAGGGCAGGGTAGGGTAGGGTAGGGCCAAAGACGCCGGCCGCGTCCGCGGTTCATGTCCATGTCCCATGCCATGAACGCACGCACGTACGCGTCGCTCTCGCTCTCGCTCTCATGCCCGCCGGCGCGCTTTTGTGAGGTAGAGCCGTGCCGTGAGTCGGTCCACCATCATCATCATCTCGTCCGTCCGTCCGTCCGACCGACGGGAAGAACATTCCATCCACGGACGATTCCCTGATTCCATAATTTCACGCTCGAGCGAACAAAGACCGCCGTTGCCTCGCCTCACGTCCCGTACACGTACATGGACGGCGCGCTGCCTTTTGCGCCCCTCCAGCCGTTCACACCTACTTGTCCGCGCTCTGCTCCCTCCGCTCCTCCCCCTCCCCCTCCGCCACCTCCTCCACGTCCTCCCACACCACCCCCCGAAAGGCCCGATCGCGGTCAAGCGTGGGCGCCACCACCTCTGGCTCGGAGGACCGGATATAAGACGGAGAGGTGACGGCGAGGTAGGACTCCATCTTCTTTTGAAAGTCCCTTTGGATCGGCTTGCCCTGCGTGTCCCGACAGAGTGAGGAGGGACATTTAAGCGGTCCGCCCGCCGGACGATCTTTCGTCAAGCGATCCACCCCCCTTCGTTCAGACGCTCGACCTTTGCAGCTCTCCATCCCCACTCACCTCCATCTTCCACTCTTCCTCCACCGCCTTGAGTCGAAGTACGGCCTCGACGCGGGCGATGGCGACGTTGTGCATCCGCGAGAGCTCACGGGGAGTGTACTTGTCCGGCGCCGACACGTAGGTTTCCCACATCTTCGTCTTGAGAGCGTCAGAGAGCGGCGGCGGAGGGTTGAAGGACGGGTTCAGGGGGAAGGGCTGGGACAGCGCGCGGGCGCGGCGTGCGGAGAAGGCGGAACGCGCTGTCAGGCCAGGACCATGCCGTACCAACGTTATGTCGACACGATACGGCGCCGAACGAGGAAAAAAAACCTCGTCTACGTACCGTATCACCGATCCAGTTCGTCGAGCGCGCCTTGGGATCCTTGAACCGAGCCCCTTCCTTCTTCAGCCAAGCCGTGAACCCTTCATGGCCCACGCCCCTCCTCCCACGCACGGACGCCTCGGCGGCGCCCTTGTCCGAGTCAGAAGCGCGCTTCCGCCTGCTTCCCTTTCCGCCGAGCAGCTCGAACCCGAAAGAGTCATCGGAGGACGTGCCGGAGCTTGAGCCACCTTGGGCAAGGAGAGACGAAGCGGAGCTGAAGGCGCGGCGAAAGGGAAGGAAACGGGAAGCGGAAGGGGTCGCCGTCGAAAGAGCGAAACGGCAGAGCGGGCACCGGGCGGACGAGGCCATGTCGTTCAAGTGCAGTCGAGTTGCACAAGGAAGAGGGGGGGAAGAAAACGGCCAAGCTCTGATGTGCACGTCGGAAACGACTTTCGAGGCGGGAAGAAGGTTGGAAAGGGAAATTGTAGGGTTATGCATCACGTGTGGATCGCTCGCCGCTCGCCGCTCGCCGCAGCCACCGATCACGGTCCAGCCTTGGAGGCTTCGTGGAAGGGCGAGGTGGACCTCTACTCGGACACGTTGTTGGCCTTCGTCTCGTCGCTCGTCGCCTCCAGCTCGTCTTCGTCCAAGACGGTCGCACGCCAGCATGGAGCAGCCACCACTGGAACTCAAGAGCCTGGGGCCCTTCCTCCAGAGGGCGCACGAGCTCAGCGAGCGCGATCCCGTCATGGCGTATTGGTGTGAGTGCCTTGTTCACTCGTTCCATCTTGCATTTCGGCGGTGGCGATGGAGCGGCGATGAGCTTGAAGATGGAACAAATCGGTCTAGCTAAAAGATTCGATATGACTTTACGTTCTTGCCCATGCCCATCGCGTCTCTCAGGCTCCTTCTATGCCGCCCAGCTCGGCATTAACGCCAAGCCTCAGGCGAAGGAGAGCAAGATGTTTCTGATGGACCTGATGGACAAGCTGGAGGCGGTGCGTCATAGTCCTCTCTCCTTTGACCTTCCACATGAGTTGCCAGGAACCGAAGGGAGTATTGCTTGGAAGGCAGGCTCTCCTGGCGATCCCCGGCATGAGAACGGCGGTCTAACCCGCCTGCCCTTTCCCTGTGCACCCCTCCTTTGCGGCCTCAGATGAAAGCTAGCCTGCAGTCGAACGATGCAGCGACTAACGATACGGCAGGAGCGGCATACATTGAAAACTTTGGCCTTAAGGTGTTCGTGGGAGCCGACAACGAAGACAGGCAGGGCAAGACCAACAAGTGGGACTACTTTCGTTTGGATAGCATCGTGCCCTGATTCGAGCACTCGTTTTTAAGCTAATTAAATATTTTCTTTGCTCTTTCACCTTAGGACGACGGCGAAAAAGTTTGTCGCGGCGGCCAACTTCCTCGAGCTGCTCAAAATCTTCGGCGAGATTGACCCAGAGGTGCATCCTTCATCATCTCTTTCTTGTGCCACGATGAGCACTCATTCAACTCAGCGGAACATTTTCCAAATTTGACGCAGATTGAGACGAAGATTAAATATGCCAAGTGGAAAGCGACCGATATCGCCAAGGCGTTGCGGGAAGGTCGAAAACCCACACCTGGACCCGCGGGTGGCCTCGAGACCGATGCAGACGTCGCCAGTACTACGGCTAGCGATGTCTTGGGAGCGAATGTGGGCGCAGCAACAGCGGGAATGGAAGCTTTGTCAACCACGGAGGAGGACGACTACGTGAGGAAAGAATTGGCCAAGCTGACTGGCGAGGCCGATCACGCAAGCGTTGCGAGCGGCCCCGGCTCCGATGAGATGGGCTGGCGTTCACACGCCGATCTCCCCGCGACGCCGCCACACGGCGCCGTCAGTAGCGGCATGGAGCGTGCGGGCTCCTGGACGAGTTTCGCCAGCGCGAGCGGTGACACTCCCGGTCATCCCGGTCATCCTGGCCGAACACCCTCGACGAGCAGTGTGACGCGCAAAGCGCAGGCGCGGCTGAGTATAAGCGGCAATGGGCCGAAAAGCCCCAATTTCAGCATGCCTTTACCGCCTCAGATGCCGGCCGGTGCTTCGTCGGCTGCCCCCCTGCCGGCTCAGAGCGCCATCAGTTCCCCGCCCCAACCTGGCCCTTCGCCGCTCGATCCAAGCCCATTCTCGAAGGAGGATCCTATCAGCTCAACTTCGAGCCCATTTGTCCTTGGCGCTACCGCCCCATCCGCACCGCCCATTGCAGCTAGTGGTGTCGGACACGAGACGAAAGGATCCTTCCTTCCGTCCGCCGCTCTTCCCGGAAGTGAAGCGTTGCCAGCTCCTGCGGTCCCCCCTTCGTCATTGGCCCTACCGAACGTTGGTCCTCCACAACCGATGACACCCCCACCTCCTCGGCCACTGCCCATTCCGCCTCCGGGAGGCTCCAATTTGCACACTGGCCCCTTCCATCCTCACCAACTGCAATGGCAAGGAGCGCAGCCGCCAATCCCTCCGCCGCGAAGTCCAGGACTGCAGCAGCATTCCAACGCTCAACAGCATGGCGTTCTAGGCGGCCTCGGCCTCCCTGGCTCTGGTATCGGTACCACCTCTGGGGATAGCCCTTCTTCCTCGCGAAGGAGCAGCGCCAATTTCGCAGGTTTGCAGCCCCAGCAGCCGCACGCGCCGACAACCGGACCTGGCATTGCCAGCGCCGGTTCCTCGAGCCCCACTCCTCAGCACCCACCCACCCACCCCGGTCTACCTTCAGCACCGCCACCCTCAGCTACGACTGCTTCCGTGTCTCCATCGCCAGGGTCGATAGCGGGTGCAACGACGGGGAGCGGTCCAGCAAGACCCACGCCAACCTCTCTAAGCCCCACGACGGTGTCGGCAATCCAGAAGCATGCAAAGTGGGCAGTGTCGGCGCTCAATTACGAGGACTTTGAAACGGCCAGAGCGGAGTTGCGGAAGGCACTCGATTTTCTCGGAGGATGATGCGATCGAAGGAAGACTCGACGCTTTTCTTGAAGCGAGGGAAGAGGTATGGGTAGAAGAGATGAAAGTCGGAAGGAAGCCGACGAAAGGTCGGCTCCCGTTGGTTGGCTAGGCATTTCTATCATAGTCAGCAGTGTGGTCTTTTGTTCACTTATGGATCGATCGGTTCGTCTATTGCTCCTTCCATCCTCTGGGTAACGGATGATGCCCTATACCTCTTCCTTCATTCATATCGCAATCAACGCATTCAGCTTCCGAACCCCTCATACGCATGATCCACCGAAGCGAGTCTGTTTGCTCCCTCGTTTGGCGTCCAGGCAAGCGTAGGTGGACGTTTTCGCTCCTCTTGTGGGGACGGCCGTCATGCTCGTTCCCATTTGCTCTCGAGCTCCATAATGCTCACTGGCTCGCCGGCCTGTGAGATGAAATGTGTCGAACGTGGCGGGGAAGTGAGCACCGTCGGTCGGAAATATAAAACCCTCGACGGCCGTGTCGCTTGAGCCAGCGCGTGGATGAAGAAAATAAACGGCCCGAGGCACGCACCTTCTCGTCGTAGTCTGTCCAATCTTCGGATTCGAACTCGATCTCATCAAAGGTGGTATCAGATTCAGCACCTTTGGCTTTCCAAGTTCCCTGTGGAGTGACAGGACGAAAGGACGCAACGATGAAGAAAGGAGGGGGACGATGCTAAGCATGGTTCGACCAAGTCGCTCCTCCCTTGTGACTCGCCAGCTCTCTGCACCTGAACGCTAGGAATACAGGCAGTTCCACTCTCACTTGCCTTCCAATGGAACCCGGTGAACTCAAGCCCCCGGCATTCGATCGTCAGCAGGGGCTTGAACTGGTTGGAATCATCGGCGGTGTAAGGTCGGACGAGGGGGGCTTTGGCAGTAGGTCTCGGAAAGCCTGTGGAGAAGGGTTGGTGGGTTTACCAGACAGAGTCGGGTCAGGTCAGCGCTTACGTAGAATGGAAAGCTGGTGGAAAAATGCAAGCGAGAACACAGCGCACTTGCTGAGCTTTCCCTCTTTCATAGACGGGAGTACACGGGCCGATAGCAAGTTCGATCGTCAGCATGGCTGGGCGTTCATGGGCCGAGTCGGCTTGCGCTGGCTCGCTTCGACACAGAGCCGACACCACGCGTGGTACATAGGCGCACCTTGCACATCTTACAAGTCCACACAAAGTTGGCCGTGCCTCGCGACTTGGTCAGCTCGTGCTCTTCCTGGAAGTTAGCGAACGAAAGGGATAGAGGGTGGTGGGGACGTCCGGTAAGCCGGCTGGTACGGAACCCAGACCGAGGCTGGCGTGCAGCGGACAAGCGCTGGCTTTTGATTACTCGCATTTGTGGACACACCGACCGTCTTGTCGTGAGGTTCGTTGCAGCTCGTGCACTTCACCTTGATTTTCCGTCGCGGTCGGTAGGTAGAAAGGGAGAGAAGAGCCGCCGTCAGCCAGCTCAGCAGCTCCACCGAGGTGTTACATGCTTCTGCCGCTCCACTCCACTCGCAACGGCAAGCGAAGAACCACTCCGGCCCCTCTTCCTCGCTCTTTTCTGCTCTTCGCTCGCTTACATCAAAAAAGAAAGTAAAGTCGTCGCTCGCAGGTTGGAAGTCGGTCACGTTCTCGAGCTGAGCCTTGACGAGCAGCTGTAATTTCTGGTTTGGAGGAAGGAAAAGTGCAGGGACAGTTATTGGGGCCCGGGAGCCCAAAATCGATCAGTATCAGCGGGGTAATGCAAGCAGACGAACAGTTTCGTCCTTGATGATCACGAATGCAGCAAGATGACCGGTGGAACAAGGCGCTTACCGGCATGGCGACTGTGGATGGTGGTCGTGACCCAAGCCCTCCTGTCTAGTTACCGATCACTTTATCAAACCAGCAAACACAGCGTCCCGTCAAGCTATCCATACACGCTTGGAACTTTTGTTCCTCGGAACGGTCGCACGTCCATGAAGACGGAGACGAGGAGAGTGGCAAACCAACCAAAGTGAAACCTGGACCAGAACATCAGGCGGATGGAGTGGTGCCGAGCCGAAGCCATGGCAATGTATTCAAATGAACGAATGTCCGAGAATGATGTGCAGAATACAAAGGGAGTGCAAGGTGGATAATTAGGAAGAGAAGGATGGACGCCGAAATGAACAAAAGATACGCCGAACGACATGGGAACCGCTTCGTATCGCTCTTCTCTCCAGCGCCGAGCGCATGGCGGAAGGGAGCTCGACGTCCTGGACCGCTTTTACCACTTCAGGACTTTCGCGCCAGGCGGGAGAGGGACAGGAGGCCGCCCGGAGGTGCTACTGCTTCCGAATGACATCAGTGGTGGTGCGACGAGCGCCGTTGCGCCCGACCTCGGCGGTATAGGCGGACTGGTGGTGGCAGAGTCTGTCGAACGCGTTCCCGGACTCCATGGCGCCAGCGCGCCTCTCATCCTCCCAGCGCCGCCGCCACCGCCGCCGGCCGTCCAACATTTCCTCCTGCTCTCCGGACCGCCGCCAATGCCCCTATCCCTATCGCCAGCCTTAGTCCGAAGCTCCTCATCAATTATCCACATACCCTTGACGAAGGCCTCTCGATCGAGCGAGCCGCACTCTTCCTTGTCGACGGTGTGCCAAACCGCCCGCAATGTCGCGCGTGACAGGCGACTACACTGCCAGCACCGCCGGACGACTGTGCCGTGCAGGCGCGGGGGAGATTGCCGTGCCGCCTCGGCGGCGGGACTGATGGCGAAGGAAGGTTGTCCTCGCTGTTCCCACCACCCTTTCGTCTTCTCTGCCCCTCCTCCGCTGCCGCCATCGCCGCCGTTGTTATCGTTTTCAGAGAGGGCAGGCGAAGACGCTTCCCGATCCCCGCCACTCATAATGACCAGTGCCCCAACGTTCCGTTCGAACAGCGCCTCATACCGTCTTCTTGATGCTACGTCAGGAACGGACAAGCCGCTGGCGAGCTCTTTCCGACCTCCGTCGAGGCTCTCGAAGCCGCTGGAGGAAGCGTCGACGGCGGATACGGTGGATACGGCAAGCATGGTATGGTGCGATGTCTGCTTTCTACCGGCTGGGACGGGGGAGGGGACGGAAGAAGCTGTGGACGTGGAAGTGCGGCCGACAGAAGCGGCGGTGGTAGTGGAGGGAAGACTTCCCGCTGTCACCGCTTCTGCGGTCATGCTGGAGCTTTCCAAGCTGCTTCGCAGCTCTGCACTGGCGTCGTCAGAGAGGGAGATGCTGGTGAACGAGTTACCAGGGTGGTTCAAGCTGCCTCCGCCGTTGCCACTTGGGATTGACCGTTGGTGTCTTAAGCTCGACCGAGAGGGCGGAACCACTGGAGAGGAGGCGGACGTCGACGGAACGGTGGAGGCTGCGGCTCCCTGCGGAGGGGGAGGAACGGGTCTCAGGTTGGACGTAGACAAATTCGCCTGACCAGTGGAAAGCCCGCCCGACCTTTGACGACCGTTTACGTATGGCCTATAGCTGGCGGGAGCAGTATCGATAGTTGACGGCCCCGGGCTTCGGAGACCGTACCCAACATTCGAGGGGGCACTCGAGAAGCGATTAGAAGGCGACCCCGGCGCCGGCGCCGCTGAGTCCTGGCGGACGTTTCCGTCGCTTCGCTTGTGCAGCAACACTGGCGATCCCGGTTTCCGTGTAGTAGGCAGCGGTGGTGGCGGAGGCTTGTTGATGGGGCCAGATAGATGCTGAGATGCCGGTTTGGTCGCTAGAGGCGGCTTGCGAGGTGGAAGTTTTGGTGGAGGTGCCTTGCCATAGCGTGCGGACGTGCCCTCACGGGTCATGCCTTCCTCGCTGACAGAATCAGCTTCGGAATCATCCTCCGACTTGGCATCCACCTCCAGCCAGCCACCCTCTCGGCCGTTGTTCGACCTTAACCGGGTGGGAGATGTCGAAGGCCGGCGAGGCGGAGGCGGAGGCCTGCGTTTGTCGGGGGCCTCCGTCTCCATGCCTAAGGCAGACCGTCCAAGGAAGTCGTCGTCGTCCACGCTTCCACCATTCTCTCCCCCGGCTTCCCTTTTCCTGGACTGATTATGAGATGCAGTCGTCGAACTGGCCGACGTGCCCCGTCCTATCTTGGCGGCGTCGCTCGTAGCTCTCGCTCTTGAGGGCACAGGCGGCGGACTAGGGTTCTGTTGGCGACTGGACGTGGTAGGTTGAAGATTCACTTGGACGGAAGGAGGTACGGTAGTGCGTTTGAAGCGCTGTGAGAAGCCCTCCAGAGACGTAGGGTGATAGGAGGTCGATGGAGGAGATGCTACCGGGGAGCGAGTCTTTGTGGGCGACGGCATGGGCTCGAGGGATGGGTGAAGAAAAAGGGCTGAGGATACGTTCGAATCATCGGAGTCGATCAACAAAGAAGATGTCGACGTCTGTGCAGACGCCGACGTCGTACCATGTTCGACCGCCTTTGGCTGCGCTGGTAGAGATGGTGCCTGCAGCCAGCTCTTCGAGGACGTCGGTGTCCCTACGGCGGCGTCCGCGGTTGCGCTTGCACTGCCGCCGCTCACAGACTTGCCGCTCGCGCTGCCACCATTCTGCTGCTGCGAAGGCACGTTGTAGAGCGAGATGATGTCCTTGACCGGCAAGCGCGGCGACAGGCATTGTTCGCGGGGGCTCATCGGCTCGATCTGGCTCTTCTGCCCGGCCAGCAAGCTACCGCTCCTACTCCTCCCTCCGTTCCTCGCGGCGGCCAGCTCGTTCAAGCTAGAAACGCTCGAACTCCGGGAAGACATTTCGAATGGCCCGGCGCTCGCGGGCGTCAACGCTGGTGCGGACGGAGGCTGCGGCGCGTAGATCGTCGGAGCGGGTGCAAGGGTGACGGTCCAGGGCGCATTGGAGGACTCGGCGGGCTCGGCGGGGAAAGAAGGGTCGGTGACTTGGTGGTGAAGGCCAGGAGAAAAGCCTTCTGAGCGCGGCAAGAGCTGGTTTTGGTGACTACGAGGGAGCGACTTTGGGCGGGGCGGAGGGGAGACGCCACGATCACGCACGTCATAGCTGCCCCGAGGACTGGTCACGGGTGCCGTGACCGGCTGGGTAGCTGGAACATAAGGGGCTGATGGGGATGCGGGAAGTCGGGAGAAATGCAAAGGAGTGGAAACGGGGACGGACGTCGAAGACTGACCCGGGCTAGCTGTGGTCGCAGGGTGGGCGAGAGACTCGAAAGCGGCGATCCTGGAAGCGATCCCGCCAGCGGCGGAGAACGTCGTCTCGTCATCGGCCATCGTAGCTGCGATGCGACGAGGCAAGACAAGAAGAAGCAAGGCTGGGGAGTGGCTAGCCCAGACACAAGCCGCTCGTCTCCGTCCCTCCCCCTAAGAAATGACAAGCGTGTCGTGAGTCGTGTGTCGTCTGCTGTTGCTCTGGCTGGATGGTTGCCGGCCTTGGCGGTCGTCGTGCTGCGACTGATATAAGCCGATCGGGCGGAGGTGACATCGGGCTGCGGCAGCTGCGGCGACGCGTTATGACCCCTACGTACATCTTCCTCCGCAATATTCCTTTCATCATCGTTATCTCTTCACATCTGGAATCGCTTGCAGGTACAATACGAACGATATCTAGAAATGGGCACAACAATGGGCGCATATAAACTTGACGTGCCGCCGCTACACATTAGGAGCGATCTCAAAGAAAGACCTCAGACCATAGGAGAAGAAAGGTCGTGTATTTGAAGGAGCGATGATGCACTGCATAGGACTTGGGCAAAGCCTTGGCCAACTGCATACTGCTGCATCAATCACAGCGATGCGGCGCCCCTGATACAGAAGATCAAACCCACACCCATTTCACGGGTTCCCTTACTGGTCAATCAAGACGACCACGGAATATGGTTCCTACAAAGAAATCTTCGCAGGCCTAGCAGGACAAGACGTAGCTGAAGAAAGATTTTGCTCCCACTCGCGCTCCTGCTCTCACTGCTGCTCCTTCTCCTCAGCACAATCAGTCGCCCCCGCCTCGGTCAACGACGCGGCGATGGCAGCGTCGAGTTCATAGTTCAACAAGGCCGTGCCATCGAACCCGCGCTCCTCTCCTCTCTTCTGTCCTCCCTTCCGCTGCTTCCCGCCTACTCTCAACTGCGTTCCTTTGTCCTTCCCGCTCTTGCCGCCCTCTTCGAGCCCCGATAACCTCTCTTCGATCGGCATCACTTCCATTACCCAGATCACGTCCCTGCGCAGGATCCCTAACGAAGCAACTTGATCTTCGTTGTCCTCTAGTTCCCGACCGTTATGGAAGAGGCGTTGGTAGATGGTCGGAATGGAGAAAATTTCGTTGACCTTCCAGTTCGTCGGATGTATACAGAGTGTTATCATCACCCGAGCTGGTCAGAATGTGGACAAAGAGATACGCACGATTGGAATATGACTCACCTTCACTTTCAAGTCTTTCACCGTATCGGTCTTCTTTACCCTCACCACCTTCTCCTTCCTTTTCGGCTTCCTGTGGTCCTGCTCTCCTTTGGCTTGCTGAGCAATGCGCCTCGACTTCCTCTGGCCCCGCCTGCCGTACTGGGTTCCTGCCGAAACCTTACGCTTCCGCCCGTTATTCGTCGTGGTTGGTTCCCCTCTCGAGGGCGCCACGTCGCCGTCGTCATCCACATCATTTCTTGACATGGGTTCAGTCGCGCCTGCAAAAGATGGTTCTCCCCCTGTCACCGGGATCAGAGGATACGATCCCAAAGAAGTACCTCCGACCCCATCATCCTTGACCGGTGAGGCAAGAGGCAGCGGATCATCCGACTCGAGGAGACAAAAGAACACGTCCGTCTCCACGAACTCTGCCCTCCTGTTCCGTCGGTGCAACAAAATGACATCGTGTCTGAGCATCGTCGAACCTCATGACCTCCATAATTTTGAGCCAACCTCAGCAGCGGAATGAAAGAGTAACTCACGCTCTTCGATGACATTCTGTGCATGCCGCCGGATTGGATACGTAGAACCCGGACACTTCGCTCTCTGCGTTTTGCAGCCGAACTCGAACCACCGGAGAGCCATCATACCTGCATTTGGCAAAAAATTGTCAGTTCTTACGTCTCTCCGCGCTTCACGTCCTAGCGGCTCTCAACTAACCTAGCAGCGAGCTGGGCCCAATCACTAGCGCGTACAATAGATACACGCGAGCGCTCGGAGAGCTCGGCAGAGTTGACGTCAAGCAACAGCAAAGAGTGCTCGCAGACCAGCGCAGAATTATCCAGCCTGTTCGGGCGATCGTGCTCCATCGGCCTCTGGACCCAGGTTCGCCATGCGTCGAAAAATTCTTGGGAACAGGCGCGAGTGAGCTGGGTCCGAGACGTAACGAGATATTCATTCAGCTTTCGCGGCTCACCTGAAGAGACTAGGTAATAATCTTCTCCAACTACCATCTCGATGGGTGCCATAGCCCCTCGGATTGCCAAGTTGCGAAGATCAGCCTGTGCGCATATGCACCACATATCATGAAGATAGTTAGAGAATCGCGGTTCAAGCCTCACAGTCCCAGACGTGCTGACCTTCTCCTCTTGTGCGAGCTCGACGTGCTCCTTCCTATCGCCACTGCACATCTTGCAAGCCTCATCTTCCGACGTGAACGTAGACCAGGAGGGGAAAATGTTTGCAAGGACGTTGAAGGCCTATAAAACACGACAACCGACGTGAATCTGCTGATCAGCCTGAATTTAGCGCGGGTAACGTCCTCGGAAAGCACTCGACGCACAGCTATCGATATGTCCCTTCGAAGAAGGCGGGAAGGCGTCATGTTGCCATGCGGACAGACGACGTCGCCTCGATATTCCGGTGCGTCCGGCGGCAGGTCTTTCCCTTCCTGCTCGCCCTTGTTACGCATCTTTCCTGCTTTCCAATCTGCAAACACCAGACGTAATGATCGGTAAAACTACTTCCCATCTACGCTCACAAACCGCCGGCGTCCGAAACTCACCTTGCAACCAAGTATGGGAGACCCAATACGTCCGGGTGCTCAGCTTCTTCGCTTGTGCGGTGTTGACGGTTGCAAACGCTTCCAAATGTCCTTTATGGGTCGCCCGATCGAGTCGATCTGTCCAACGTTCACAGTCGGCAATAGCTACAAGTCAGCTTGGTAAGGACCCACTAGAACGCCCGAAATTCCGTCGAACTTACCTTGGAAGATATTCCCAACGCAAACTTCACAAAGCGCTTCTGGACACGGAAGCGCCGGTCCCACCTCCGCCTGTAGCGCTTCAAGAGCTTGATAGCCCTTCACAGACAACCGCTTCACTCTGCCAGCGCTCAGTGGCGAAAGCTTTTCGTGTGGACAGAGAAGGTCATCATCTGCTGGGCCTTTACGCACAGGCGCATGCGCAGGGGCCTCGCTGTCAGTGCTGGGGGTAGGGTCGTTTTTCTGTATTCGACGAACGAAAACCGGTTCTTCTCCAGAACTACCGAGGTCGGAGTGAGCGGCCGAAGCCGAGGGACGCGACCCTAAAGAGTCTTCCCCTCCATGTTGCTCGGTTCCACGATCCTCGTTGACGTAATCCAAAGCAGCGTTGCCCTCATTAAATCTCGACGTTGACGCGCTACCATTATCGATGCCATCATGCTGACCGTCTCCGGTTCCGTGCTGACCTGTATCCGCCGATGTGGACTTGAAATTTTTCTTGACTAGTCCCTGTTCCAGCCAGCTACGTAGGGCTTCCTCGCCCACGAAGACGCTTTCGGCCTTTTAGAAAAAGGATCATTTCGCTTAGCGAACGGACTCACGTATAGAAGAGTCACATAAAGCGCATACTTACTACCTCTTCCTCAGGCCGCCAAAGCCTGACTACTTCAGCCTTATCTCGACGCATTTTCTCAAATTCTTGCTTCAACCGCTCCTTGTTCCCTTTCCATGTTGAAATACGCTCCTGCAGCTCGGCGTTCAGCCGCTGTACCTCTAGAAGAGCTTCTGCAGGCGGTGTGGGTACTGCGGTACGAGATGACGAAACGGACCCTCCTTCTACATTATCGTGAGGACGTGGATCGCTGGCAATGTAACTTCCGAAACCGTGATTGACCTCTGCAGAAGTCGAAAATTCCTTGGTGGGGCCATCAGCCGTTACAGACTTGAACAAAGATGTTGGTGCAGATCGACGCGCATAAATGAGCATGTAGGCGTTCCGGGACGTCTTATAGCTGGAAGTAGAGAAGTATGAGAAATATGGTTAACTACAACGGAGTCAAGCCAGAAGGAACCTAAGACAACTAACGATACTTGTACTTGCCTTTCCGCGCTGCCCTGAGCATGACGTTGACTGCCTATGTACCTTTTCCCTTCCTCGGCTATCTGTCCTGGCGAGTCGGACATTTCGCTAGGACGACTTAACTGAGCAGTTGAGGTATCTCCAACCTGCGGCGTGTTCGACTCTTTCCTGGTACCCATGGTTTCATCCAAGGCTTGGTCGGAAAGTTCGTCGATAGGCTTGACAAGTTCGTCATCGAAAGTGTACCACTGACCGCTCCTGTCAGGCAATGAAAGTCGCGTTATTCAACGTCTGCTTTCCCGTGTAAACACGAGGGGTATTCGCCTTCCTCACTGGACATCGACCGCATCCGCAATGTAGTGTCCGTGATAAGCGCTGGACCCAACGTGATACACAACGCCACGCAGCTCGTAGACGTCTTCTGGAGTCTCTATCGAGTCTCCGCTACCGTGGTTGAGGAACCTGGCCATATTTATTCGCGAGGGGAAACGGATGCGATTGCGTGACTTTTTCCGATCTCCAGTCTTCGCGTCAAACGCGAAACGAAGCAAGCTGAGGTGAAGGACCTATATGGCAAGAGCGATAAGCCAAACGTGAGCAGAACCTTACCAGAAACAATGGAATGCCCCGTCTTAACTTACCGGAGGAATGCGATCAAGCTGGACGTAGCGATCCGCGTTTTGCAGGCTATTGCAAACAGAGCAGGCATACCTGCTCGACGGCGGAAAAGTGACAGCCTATTAGGAAAAAGGCTTCCACTGATCCCAAAGCTTCCAATGGCCTCACTGATTGGTGCCGGATAATGTCTCCGGCTCAAGCATGCGGTTGATGAGCTCTTCCACGGTCGCGTTTTCCTGGCGAAATTCGGTCCAGCAAGTCACCGGTAATGGGCTACTTGTCCAAAGCAAACTTTATGCTGGAAACTCACCTTCAAAGGTAGCTCCAGTTCAAGGAAAGCGCTCGACCGCTGAGAAACTGTTTTGCATTTGTGGCATTTCGTGCAGTAAGATTGCTGACCTTCGAACTGTAAAGTCGTGAACAAAGTCAACGAAAAGGACAGTGACCATCAGTCTACTGTTGCAAGATAATGAGAACTCACTTGATCTGAAAGCAGGGTTTGAAGCACAGGGTCATCTTGCTTTCGAAACTGCTTGTCTAACAGGTTCATGAAGAGTTTGGAAAACCTGAAAGGACCCGAAACTATCACTATGAAGAATGCGTCGCATGATGAAATGACTTGACACGCACTCTTGCGCATCCTGTTGCTCAGAGGTCGTAAGTTGCAGGCTTGTCACGAACCGTTGAGGATCGAAGGTAGACGCGAGTCCTTCTTGAAGGGCGGTGAATATGACCTGCAACTGAAATATGGGCGAATCCTGCAAGTCTCGCCAACGATGTGACCAATTTCTATCAATCACCCATCTCCACGGGCCGAGCACACGTCCGATTATGCTTTTCGTTCCGCCGGGGCGTAAAGCAGGATAGCACTTACTTTTCCATCATTCAGCCCAGGCGGCCTGCACTTGTACACGCCCTCCCTGAGGGACAAGTCTTGATACCAAACTTGCAGGAAGGCATTGCAGTAACATGTAGCGCCGAGATTACGGAGACCGACCGGTACATGCGATCGTAAGCTCTTAGAAAGGTCCGACCCGATGTTGGTCGCCTCCAGAAAAGCATCAACTCCAACATCTAATACAGAACCAGCAAAAGGAGGAATAAGTGGAAGACAACGGGCGCTCGAGGTTTATCTGGACTTTTGGTTACTCACCCTCAAACCACTTGCGCTGCCCCAAATGATTGAGGCAGTTGGGGTTCCCAACGCAGGCAACAGCATCGCAGACAGTCACAGTCTGATGTTCTCCTTCCGCCCTTCTCTTCCCCTTAACATCGCTAGCACCAACTTGAAAGCGCGACGCCGACTCATCAGCTTCCTCCGCCGTCGCTTTTCCACCCCGCTTCTTCCTCCTCTCTAACCTTGCGACCTCCTTCGCTTTCTCCTCTTCCTCCTTCTCGAGCGCCACGCCACGCGCTATACATTCGATGCTCCGGTCATAGAAGTTGCCGCATAGTGGTCGATCCAGGTGGTATGCTCGCCGAATATGGCCAGGACCGATGTCCCGGGTACTTTGCACCTCTGCGCCCACCCATCCCCACGCAGCGTTCCCGCTCAGCTCTCCGCGGCCAGAAAAGAGGGTTTTTCGCGGTTTTGGAGCAGGAAAGTGGCTTGTGGAAGCCTTCTTTCTCTTCGAGGGCATTCCCAGCCAATCCAAGGTTGAAGTTGAGGAATGTGGTGGTTGACTGACATCTCATCGTCGCTACCGATTTCGCGAAATACATTGACGCACAGGACCATCGAGGGCTCGTGCGCAGGTCGCCGCAGTCGGCCAAACATAATAAGTCCTTCTCCCAGCCAAACGTACATACATACGTGAACATTGTGACCATTCTAAGAAACACGTGAGCACCGACGGTGGCGATTCTACTGCTACAGAGGAGACATCGGGGTACCGTAGATGTGCTAGTCTATACCACGCCATCTCAAGCCACGACGAGCGCAGACCCTTCTTCGTCGACTAGCAAGAGTTGCGCGTCTGCGAGCACTTTGCGTCCCTCGCAGCCGCCCAAAGCTCCGAGGTCGTTCAACATCGTCCTCACTTCCATCGCTCTCCATAGATCACAATACACCTTAAGGTGATCTCCCAACTGCACCGTAGCGCCCGTTGAGATTGAATTGGACCTGCTATGTCCCCGCGGCGAGCCGTCCTCCTCCTCATCGAACTCGGCGCAGATGGAGAGGTGGCCCAGCTTGACGTCCTTGCAGATCCGCGAAAGGGTTTTCCAAACATTACGAAGCGCCTGCCGCGTCCAGACGATGGTTCCACGCAAACCAACGTCCTCTTCTGCTTCCACGCGCACGGCTGGCCCACTTCCCACGAACTCGCCTCCGAATGAATCCTCGCCCTCGCACCACTTCGCCTTGCTAGCATCCTGGACAGCCCCAACGGCGCCTGTAACGGGAATGATCCACCTTGCCCTCCTTCCTTTGTCAGCTACTCCTGCGCGGAATGCTTTTTGTGAGACGACAAAGCGATGGACTAAAGACTGCTGGACACGCTGCGGATCTTCTTCGAAGGAATCCAGCGAAGCGGAGGTCTTGACGTGGAAAGGCTGAACGGTACAACGTGAAGACAAGACTCAGTAACAGAAACGTCTGTCAACTTGAAGGTTGCTGTAGGCTTGGTTCACCTCTGGAATCACGTCCCACATCATGCCAGCACCATCGAAGAATCGCGGATGCACGGACGAGCTACCTCCTTGTTCACCAGACGATTTCGCTGGCGATCCAATAAAGGGTACAGAGAGCGAGTAGACGAGCGCCGGGTTGGATACAGAATTTGAACGTGCGCTTGACGAAGGTGGTACAACAGCTGACCGTGCCGTTGGCGAAACGGGACAGAAATGGGTGCTCTCGAACTGGGGCAATTGGGACAATGACTGCTCCTCTGCATAGTCGTCGGACGCAGCAGACGACGGGAGAGCGGACTCGCTGCGCGGATAAAAAGAGCTTTGCCATGGACGAAGGGGTTTCGTGACGATTTGGAACGATACGTCGGCGGCAGACGGTGGAGGGTGCCGGTAGGCGTACGCGGCCGCTGAGAGGGTCAGAGGATCTGTAGAAAAGGCGAGTAGCGGAATACCGTTTAGTCAGACAACAGTAGGGAAAAAAGGGAGGCATAAATAAGCTCTCATTGGAGAATGCATGCGCACTGTCTTTCTCGAGCTGCTCGGCATCGTACTCAATCCTCGTCCATTTTCGCCGTGATGGACCCGCTCGTCCAACAGCATCATCTACCTCCTGCAATGCATGCTTGCGCAAGCCCTCCCATACCCTTTCTGACTCCAATTCATCAGACTTGCGGTGAACAATCGCGACAGAAAGGGGAGAAGGAGCCGGTGTAGACTGATGTGCACGAGAGAAGGATGCGAAGAAAGACGGTTCATGTGTGTCGTTCGTGGTGTTGCGGTCCTTGGCGCTGGCGTTGGTCGTCGCCGCGTTGCCGTCACCTTCCTCAGCCTCGTTAACCAGTGCGCGCACACGCATCGCTCCTTTTCAGTGCCTTCGCTGTCATCCTCTCCCGTATCGGCTCGATTGGCTTGATCCGGTCGACGACCGCCTTTTCGAAGGGTGGCCTCACCATCGGAGATAACATGGCTCGGTGGGCCGTAATGGTCACGTGGAGCGTGGGAATTGCACCATGTGGAGGAGGCTTGCGGTCATGGCTGCTGGATCGCTCACATCTAGCCTATCTATTTACACACCACCACTCCGCATCACCAAATATGTCCGCCGCCACCCTGTCCAATCTCCTCCCCGTGCCTCGCCACCGGCCGTCGGTGCAGGAGGTAGACGAATCGCAGGCTCAGAGTTCTACCGCGGTGGTCGCGCAGCCAACGGTGCAGATCCCCCCGTATGGTCGTCGTAGGGGATGGAAACCGAGGAAACAGGAGGACTTTGGTAATGGAGGTGCCTACCCAGAGTGCAGCATTGCGCAGTACCCGCTTGAGATGGGCAGGAAGAAGCAGGTAAGTGGTATGGACGAGGCAGGATTTTGGGCATCGTCGCCTGGTAGCCGTTATGATTGACGATGCACGGACTCGCGCATGCAGGGTACCAGCGGCAACACCCTTGCTCTCCAGGTGGACGGCGAAGGCAACGTCCGGTACGACGCCATTGCGCAGCAGGGGCATCGCGATGGTCGGACGGTACAGTCCCAATTTAAGGACCTTGTACCGATGGCGAACCGTACGGATGTGAAGGACCGGCTGATGGAGCGGCCTTCGGAAGAGGAAGTGGCAGCGACGGCAGAGAAAACGAAGGCAGCGCTGGAGAAGTTAGTCAACGGAAAGATCAAGGCGGCTCAGCCGAAAAACGTGCCCAATACGCAAGGTCAGACGAGCTACATCCGATACACACCGGGCCAGCAGGGCGGCGACGGCACGAAGCAGAGGGTCATTAAGATGTCCGAGGTCGTCGAGGACCCGCTCGAACCGCCTCGCTTCAAGTACAAGAAGATTCCTCGTGGCCCGCCCAGTCCTCCCGCCCCTGTCCTCAGGAGCCCGCCTCGAAAGGTCACCGCACAGGAGCAGAAGGAATGGATGATTCCACCCTGCATATCCAACTGGAAGAACAACAAAGGTTATACGATCCCGTTGGATAAGCGATTGGCAGCCGATGGAAGAGGTTTGCAAGACGTGAGCATCGGATCTTTCCAATGATTGGTCGTATTCTCATCCGCTTTTCTTTGCGACTCGTCTGTTAATTCTCGTCTTTTCCCTCCTGACAGGTCCACATCAATGACAACTTTGCCCAATTCTCCGAAGCCCTTTACCTCGCTGACCGTCACGCGCGCGAGGAAGTGCGACAGCGAAGCGTCATGCAACAGAAGCTTGCGCAGAAGGAGAAGGCGGCGAAGGAGGAGCACTTGCGCAACCTTGCTCAGCGTGCGAGAGAAGAACGTGGTGGCTCGACGCCTTCTGCTGCGGCGGGTAGCTCTTCGCGAGTCGGTGGCGTCATGCCAAGCGCGCTGGCTGGGTATGGGAGCGAGAGTGAGAGCGGCGAGAGCGATAACGATGAAGAAGGCAGGAGGCAGCGTGACGAGTTGAGGAGAGAGAAGAGGCAGGAGCGCGAGAGGGAAATGAGGATGAGCAACATGGGCACGGAGCAGAGGGCAAAGATGCTCGCTCGGTGAGCTTTTTTTCCCGCCCGTCCCCTTTTCTCGTCTGGGAGGAGAATAACGAGCAGTTCACGTGCTTACCATGACATTGACCTGTTGTTCCAAACAGCGAGCAAAACCGCGACATATCGGAGAAGGTCGCACTGGGGCTTGCCAAGCCAACGATGTCGAAGGAGAGCATGACCGACTCGCGCCTCTACAACCAAGAGGCGCTCTCCAACAACTTTGGCGACGAGGATTCTTACAACATTTACGACAAGCCGCTCTTCACCGGCTCGGCCGCCACGCAGATCGACCGGTTCGGACTCGGGGCTACGAAGGGCTTCGAGGGTGCAGACCTCCAGGAGGTGAGCCTTTTGCTTACAGAGACGAGCTGACCTGCGAAGTCGTCGTAAATCTTTTTAACTCTATTCGTTTTAACTCTATTCGTTCACTCATTCGCGCCATTGGCTTTACTCCCGCTTTCTGCCGCACATGATAGGTTCGCGAGGGACCGGTGCAGTTCGAGAAGGATACACTTGATCCTTTCGGCGTGGACAAGTTCTTGGACGAGGCTAAGAAGGGCACCAAGCGTGGTCTCGACAATTCCGCGTGAGTTCATCGAGCTCTACTTGAGTTCTTCCACGGCGACTCTGGCGAGGAATGATTCCTCGTTGATTTGCCCATATGAGCTCATCAGTGTCCGTTTCCGTTCGCCTCTGTTCGTTACCTCATCTAGAGCCGAAAGCCGCAAGCGTCAGCGCGAGTAAGTCCTCGACTAGCCACTCGACGCCAGAACGCCGGAATTAGGCATCGAATTTTCATGTACGGAAGTCGGTTTGATGAGACGTATTGTGACCACGATGTGCATGCGCTGTAAACCAAGTTGTTTTCCCGGTTGCAATCCCACTGGTATAGATCCTGGGCGCGAGATGGGGTCAAATGCAAGTTGTGGACAGCGTGCACATGTGCGCATAACAATACGCCACTTTTCAGACCCCTCTAGTAGTCACTTGACACCGTTACGCTTCTGTCCCCTTTTCTCAGCTTCCTGTTGGCTGATATCCAAGTCTAGTCATCGAGCGTGAAAAATGCCCATTGCCGCCAACGGCATCACCTGCGCACATGTCTTCACTTGACAGATCGGGCTTTTGGAAGTGTCAAATAGAAAGCAGTGTGAGCTTATCTGACGGGACGAAAGCAAGTATGTGCTCGCCGTCTTACAGAGTCGTGCCCCCCCATCCCCCCAAACTTGGACGACGAGCATGGATCTCCTCAAACACGGTTCTGTTCACTGCTCTTCCGCCGTCGGGCTCTTTGCAAGAGTACGTCTTCTGGAGCTGGGCATTGCTGATGCCATCTGCAGTGGTGGTACGGTGGAGGGCATGAGCGAGGCGACGAAGAATGACCTGTTCGGACGATCTGTGGACGTAATCATGACGTCTGGAGTGCTTTGTGCCTTTGAAGATGAACGAACCCCTTCCCATCACGGCTTTGCTTTTGACATGTTATGACCCCATCTGGTGACTTCGGCACAGCATCATGCCGGGAGACACTCACCCTCGACTTTACGTGCACATACACAAGATTGGGAGATGAGGGCTCTACCTCCCCTTCGGGGGCCGGATCTGCCAAAGACAGACAGTTTGGAAGTTGAACGTCCGGCGTCTTGATTCAAAAGGTCAAACAATTAGCGCGCTCTCCTTTTGGTCCTTCACCTCTTTCGGGGTTTCTTCTCAGGCTTTCTTGTCCATCTATTAGTCCAGAGATTACACTTTGAGAGAACTGTCACCTCATTCTCCTTCAGATGATGGCAAAGGAGGTAATTTAAGACCCGATAGCAAAAGGCATAATAAATCGAAGGAACTGAGAGTGGAGATTGTGTCCACCCCTAATGAACGGCATGGATCGCTTTGTCTATATAAGCTTCCCTACAACCACCAGAAGAGTGGCACCGAAATCCGTTTAAAGAGGAGCGTTCGAATTGAGGAAGCTCCAAGAGCCTTTTGCTATTATCGTGTGAATGACATGTACGAGTACAGTACGGGCGATGGTACCCAAGTCTTACTGGTAGGCGTGAGGGTCTTCTTCGCCGTGCTGTTCCGGCGCGCTGCGGAGATTGCAGAGAGGGCAAAGGAGAGGACGACAGCGTCAGCACGAAGTGCAGTTGAGAAAAAACAGAAAATTTCGACGCACCAAACAATGGCGTCCTGCAAGCGGGAAGCAAGAAGGCAAGTGGCGAAGTGGTCAGTTAGTCATGTGCCCATCTTCTCCGAGTTTTGCCACGAGTGAATGATTGGATTGTGCACGCACGTCAATCCTCAACAGGGAAGTCGCCGCTTCAAGCGCGCTCTTCAAGCTGCGGATCTTGGACACGGTTGGCTCGAGCACGCCCGCACGAACGTTATCCCTAACGTCTCCTTTGAAGAGATCGAGGCCGTAGAAGCGAAGCACCTTCTTCGGGTCGCCCTGCGAAGCGTTCTGCGCCGCGTTATGGTACGCCCGCAACTTTGCGACCAGGTCCGTCGAATCCTTGGCGGCGTTCACCGCCAGAGTTTTCGGGATGACGAGCAGTGCAGAGGCGAACTCAGCGATAGCGAGTTGCTCGCGGGAACCCTACAGGACGTATATCCGACATGTCAATTCCAAACATGCCTGTCAGTTAGCCTATGTCTGTGGTGGTGAGAGACAACGCCGCCCGACGAAATCACTCACGAGGGTAGTCGCAAAGTTCTCCAGGTAAATGCTGAGAGCCGATTCCACAGCGCCACCTCCAGGTACAACGGACCCACTCTCGAGCGTGCGCTTGATGACGCACAGCGAGTCGTGTAGAGCCCGTTCCATCTCGTCCAGCATGTAGTCTGTGGGTGATCACCGGTATCAGCAACGTATGATCTTAGGACGCAGAAATGTAAGAAGTAGCAAATACTTGCCGTTGGCACCGCGCAAGATGATCGACGCCGAGCTGACGGTTTTGGTCCCCTTGATGAGGATGAGCTCATCATCGCTGATCCGCTCCTGCACCACCTCCTCAGCATGACCGAGGTAACTAGGCTCAAACGTCTCGTCGCCCTCGAGGTTAGCGAGCGAGCTGACGAGAGTGGCGCCAGTAGCCCTAGCGATTCGGCGTAGATCCTCCTTCTTGCATCGCCTCACTCCCATCGCACCAGCTTCGACAAACTCCTTCAAGCACAAATCGTCGATTCCCTTGGTCGTCAAGACGACGTTGGCGCCCGCGGCGAGGATCTTACGTACCCGCTCGAGGGTGATCTCGGATTCCCTAAAAGGGCGCCACGAGAAATGGTTCGGGCCCGAGTGAGTTACCGACCGACCAAGGGAGCAACACGGAATTTAGACGTATGACCTACCTCTTCCGGATCTCCTCCAGCTGGTCAGGGTCATCGATGGTGATGTGGATGCCAAGGTGCATTCTCGTCTTCGTCAAGTTCATGTCAAGGCAGGCAATCTTCGCATTCGTGATGCGCGTTTTCATGGCTGCAGATGTAGTGACCAAACGAAGAAGTCCAAGTCAGTCTGTGTATCTTCTAAGGCCTTTATCGCCTTTTCATGGGGAACAACATGACCATCCTCACCCTGACTGGCGACGGTGCAATTCAGCGCATAGCCCTTGACGAACATGCTCTCGCGCGCCGACTTCCCGTGTGCCTTGAGCACATTGACCGCCTTGACAGGGTACTTCACCTCGCCGCGCGAGTTGATTGTCTTGACCGCAAGCATGGCGTCCACGGCCATGTTGGCAAAGAAATCATCGTCGCTGAAAACGGCGAGTGGGGAAGTGAAGTCTCAGCATCCGCTGGATGAAACGCCGAAACGCAGCGCGACTGCGATTGCCACGTGTAGTCCCAAACCTCTCGCCTTTCTATCCCAACTCAATCGGGTCGTACTTACCTGCCGATGACCTTGCTAGCCATGCTCGTCTTGGCCACGTTGATCAAGCTCTCCTTGCCCAGCGCGTCCACCTTGACCGAAAGTTGGTCCTGCATATACTTGCACGCCTCCCTGCAAGCAAGCCTGTAGCCGGTGATGATAGTGGTGGGGTGGATCTTATTCTTCACCAGCTCGTTGGCGCGGCGGAGGAGCTCGGCGGCGATGATCACAACGGATGTCGTTCCATCGCCCACCTCCTTGTCCTGCTGCTGCGCCAATTCGACAAGGATGCGACCGGCAGGCTGGTCCACTTCCAAAAGCTGGAGAATAGTGGCGCCGTCATTGGAGATGGTTACGTCCTGGTAGAGGATGCGAACACGCGACGGAGAGGGTCAGTCTTCGGATGAGTGAGATTCCGCGGGCCTGAAGCAGAAATGAAACTTACGCCAATGTCGTCGACGAGCATTCTGACAGAAAGCAAAGCAAACCAGGATGGGATTAGCACCTTAGCCCGCTCCGTCGCCGTCGCCCTTTCTTTTATGCTCCACGCACTTATCCAGGCCGACAGGACCAAGCGAAGACTTGACGATGTTGGCGATCGCCTGGGCGGCGATGACTGGAGGGACAACAAAAGATGTCAGACAAGACAGATTATGTATGAGATCCCAAGCAGATCATAGCAAGCTGCCCCATGTGGAATGGCTTCTGGCGCTCACCGTTCTGATTCCTAATGTCAGCGCCGGACATGCGGTCTCCTCCGAGGAAGAGGCCGGCGCTGCGGGGGTCCCTGCCGAACATCTGAGCCTGTATAACCGCAGGATAGGAGACGGGAAGCATCAGTCTTG
This sequence comes from Peribolospora baueri, assembly GCA_029717555.1. Taxonomy (NCBI): domain Eukaryota; kingdom Fungi; phylum Basidiomycota; class Peribolosporomycetes; order Peribolosporales; family Peribolosporaceae; genus Peribolospora; species Peribolospora baueri. The sequence goes on along the minus strand of JAMDHS010000068.1, from coordinate 50,496 downwards.
CTCCAATATAGCCCAAAGAACGACCCTGACTCTTACCATGATTACCCGAGTGTCGAGATGGAAGGATGATGATACCTGCCCTCTCTTCCCTTGCGAGCTGTCGACCTTCTAATAATGCGCTTGCTTAGGCTATGGGGAGGAAAGGGCTAGCCTAACCCTACTCTGCTCAGAGTCACGTGCTTGAAATGCGGCGGTTAAACCCCGATTTCAAGTGAATTGAAATGCATCCACTTGTCGTGTTACCCTTGCTGGCTGGGCCACCGGCTGCACGCCCATCGTCGCCGTCCGCCGTCTCGCTCAGCACCGCCGCTGTCGTTCTTCAACTCCCATCGCCTGCCACTACGTTCGCCCGCCAGCGGGCTCGGGTCGAATGATGCACGACCGCATGCTCTTCGTGCTCGTCAGTTTGGTGGTGAGTAGTTTGCACAGCAACATGCACGCGGCAGACTGAGGCATTCTCTGACCGGCCCTTCCGCGACCCCTCGTCAACCTCCAGGGCACTCCCGTCATAGCTCACACTCGTTCCGGCGCGAAGTATGAGGGCATCCTCTCCGCAGCTAGCACGGATGGAGAGCTCGGAGTTGTCCTGGCTTCCGCCCGTCTCCTCGATCCTCCCAGTCCCGAAGCTGGTGCGCTGAAGAAGACGCTCCTCATCTCCGGTCGTGACTTAGACCAGATTGAGGCGAACGAGGCGAGGGTCTGCTCGGGCACGGAGCGGGATAAGGGTAGGGATGGTAAGCACAATGATCTTAACCCGTCTGAGGACCTTGTTTCAGTACTGACACTGTTCTCGATCGCCTTCGCTTTCCCCAGCTTTCCGTACAGATACCGAGATCTCTGGGACGCCAAACTCACTCCGAGAAGGCCGCTCCCTGCAACGCTGGTCGGACGAGCCCCTCTCTGCCCAATTCAGCGTCTCGGGCTTTGGGGACGTGACGTCCGATCCAGCGTCCAGGGACGAAGACACCTTCGGCCTCAGCACCAACCCGTCATCCGGCAAGTGGGACCAGTTCGCCACTAACGAGCGGCTTTTCGGCACCAAAACGGACTTCGACGAGGAGTTGTATACCACCAAGTTGGATAGGAGCGGCAAAGACTTTAAGGAGAGGGAGAGGAGGGCCGCAAGGATTGCAGCAGAGATTATGGGGGTCAGTATGTCGGTTACACTTTCTCCTTGGCCTTTTCCGACTTGACACTTATCGTCCGACTTCCTTCCCCGTATGTTTTCCAATTGCTAGCAATCCACGACCAGCACGCACGTGGCCGAAGAGCGAGGCCACGTTGACGACTCTGGCGCAGATGAGGAGGAAAAGTATGGTGCCGTGGTCCGGGGCCCCAACGCTTACATCCCACCGGGTGCTAGGCAGGCGACCGCCGCTGCTGCCAAAGCCAATGGGACCGCACCGCCAAAGGGTAGGCTAGGCGCTCTGTCGCCTGCAAACACGAAGGAGGCGAAGGACGAAAAGGAACAGAAGGAGCAGCCTAGCGTCAAGCTCCCTGCCGTTTCCGCCAGTGCTTCGGCACCTGCGAAAGCCGCAACGCCGGCTCAATCTGCTACGCAGCCGGCCGCATCGTCTGCCACGCCCCAAACGGTGGTACAAAATGGGCCGTCGCCCGTCAAGCCGCCCCAGGTGGTGCTGCCTCCGTCGAGTGGGACTGCGCCTTCGTCGGTTAAGCCGGAGGCCGCCAAAGCTAGCGGGACAGACCCCGGTGTGGTGGGCGATTTCCGCCAGTTCGTGTCAGCGGAACGCGAACGTCTCGAGCGCAAAAAGGTGGCACTGGCCAAGAAGGAGAAGGACAGCAAGCTGGCGGATTTGCTGAGGTTCAGTCAGAGCTTCAAGCTTAAGACTCCTATGCCGGCCGATCTCGCGGAAATCATCGCCAAAGAGAAGGACGACAGCAAGAAGCAGGCTACCTCGTCGGCATCCACGGCCAGTCTCACGCCCAGCGCGGGCGGATCCGGCGCCGCGTCGGCGTCGACTTCTCCTTCGGCACCCAAACCAGCTCAGCGGGCGAGCTTGGCGCCTCGTTTGTCGCCGGTCAGCGGCCCTGCCAAGGTGGGCCCCAGATTCGCGGAGACTAAAGCCATGCTTGCTGGCATAACACTCCCTCCCATTCCGCCTTTTAACCCGGAGAAGGCGGCGGCGGCGCAGAAGGCGAAAATTGCAGGGGTGGGGGCCTCCCCGAGTGGTTCTCCCGCACCGTCCGCTGCCACCGCTTCCGCGGCCGCCTCCGGCGCGGCCAAGCCGGCCAGCCCGTCTTCGTTCAAGTTCAACGCGAAGGCGTCAGCGTTCAAGCCGTTCAATCCCGCCGCAGCGTCGTTCAGGCCGTCCGTCGGCACCGCGGGATCCGTATCGTCTGTTTCGTCTCCCCAGCCCAAACCGGCCGAGCCCGCGCCGCCGGCGAACCCGTTCTTCGGAACGAGGACGATCAAGCGGCCCTCGATGCCGATTCATGTATTCCAAGACTTTAACCCTTTCAAGAACCACAAGGTACCGGACGCGGCGACGATCGCTCCCCTCTGGCCCTTCCAGGGAAAGCCGTACCGAGCCATGTTTGTCCTCATGCCGGCACCGCACCACCCTCACGGTCATCCCCCTTCCCATCCCGGGATGTCTCACGCCCCACCGATCGGTCCTGGCAACATCCACATGGGGGGCCCGGGCTACGAGGAAGATCCGGCGGCAGCGGCCGCTGTTGCCGCTCACGCCGCTGCGGGACCACACGGACCGGGCGGCGTCGTCGGCGCTCATCCTGGTCAGGGACCTCCCGGGTCGCATGCCGGTCCGGGCGCGCAGGGACAGCAGGGCGGGCCTGGCCAGCCGTATGGAATGATGTACACTCCCTACGGGGCTCCATACCGTTTCCCTCCGGGTCAGGTGAGTCAAGTCGGAGTGCGACTCATGCATGGAGTGCCATTTGCATCGCAGCAGCGAAAGAAACCGTTGGTCTAACACGTCCTCGACCATTTTCTTTCCCGTCACAGCCTCATCCGGTGCAGCAACCGATGCAAATGCCTGCTTCGCAGGCGGGCGGCCCTCCGCCCGCCGGAGCTCACACGGCGCCTGGAGGACCAGGGGGACCAGGACCGGGGCCGATGGGGTACATGCACCCGCAATACGTGCCTTCGATGCCCTTCTCGCCTCCCATGACTCATGCGGGACCTCGTGAGTCGTGATTGGATGAACATCTGTGACCGGTCGGTCGCTGTCGGGGGGAGCCCGAGTGGAAAAGGAACTCGGAGATTTACGTCCCTCGTCCGTCGTTCATACAGCGCCTCCGAATATGTATAGCCCGCAGATGGCCAACATGCCTCCTCGTGAGTACGGCGGGCACTGTTAGTCTGAGGATTGGACAAAGCGCGGGACGGTGAGGAACAGAAGCTGATCGGTCGGCCGGGTGCGGTACATGTAGCCTCTCAGCAGCAGTTCATGCCTCAGCAGCCGTACGGGCCGGGCGGGGCGCGACCTCCTCCAAGCATGCCAAACCACGTGCCACAGATGTATTACCAGGCGCCCAGTGAGTGGGATGGATGGTGGGCGGGGGTGTGATGGAGGACGTGGGTGCGCTCGCTCGCTGACTTGGCTGTTGGCGGTGGTCGTTCGTTCGTTGGATCGTGTCCACATCGAACCCGACCCGACCCGTCCCTGTTTGTGTTTGACAGTGGGATCCGTCGTACCGGGCTACCCGCAGCCTCAAGAGATGCCGCCTCACATGCCCATGCGACCGCCTCCGCCAGGCCAACCGGGCGCTGGGCCCGGACCGGGTCCGGAGGGGACCATCATGTGACAGAGGCGGTGGTGAGGCGCGAGGCGAGGCGAGGCGTGCGGTGAGATGGCGGCGGGGTTGGGTTCGGGCGATGTCGGTGTGAGTGTGGGTGTGGTTGTGGGTATGGGTGTCGGCGTCGGTGTCGGTCTCCGTGTTAGTGTCGATGCCTGTGTAGGTAGCGGGACGTGGAATGGATGAGAGAGGAGGCGGGGGGCCAGGCACGAGGCTTGGCTCGGGGCCGTGTAGTAGCGATTGTTGTTTGCGGTTGAAACAACGGTTAAGCAGGCGATCGACGAAAGCAAGACGATTCGATTCGAATCTCGTTCGTCCATCCGTGCGTGTCGTGTCTTCACAGTCGTCTCATCTCGGCCTTGTCCCTCCTGCCATTAGTCTATGCGCAGGCACTCTGCCCTTCCCTGACCCCCTTTGCCTTGCGCTGCAAAGTGCTGTGCGTGGCGAAGGTGGAGCTGAGCGGGCACGCGCATCTATCTATGGGACTTGAATGGGCGGATGGGGCGGATGGACGGATCGACGGCGGGGTGGAGCCGCGGAAGAGGAGATCCGTGGCCTCGCATGGGCTGATAACCGGATGGGTGGATGGTAAAATTTTGGGTGCGACGATTGGGCGGCGGCGAATTGAATTGCTTTTGGTGGGTTTCTGTTTTGTTGGCGCCCACGCACTTGACTGACTACTTGACCTGAAACATGCGCCCGTAACCTCACTCACTCTCAGCCGGCCTAACAAGGCGAGCGTGGACGCAGACTGCTAGCAGCAGACGGAAGACATAGACGCCAGACGGAAGGCAGATAGAAACAGCGACGGACGAGCAGCCAGCGCCAGCCAACGGCGGTTTACGGTTGGGCGGTCGAGCGAGCGAGCGAGAGAGCGAGCGCAAGCAAGCAAGCAGGCAACCAGGCAAGCAAGAAAGAAAGCAAAGCAAGCAAAGCGGCGACCGAGTCGTCATCAACACTTCGTCGTCGTCGTTCCTTTTCCGAGCCAACAACGCCGACCAACGCCGCCTCTTCCCTTCCAACCTCCACCTCGGCGTCGACCTCACCGCCCGCGTCTCCCTCCACGACAGCCACCTTTTTGCCGCCTTCTCCCTGCCTTTCTTTCCTCTTTTCCCGATCGCCGGTTCCGCCGATCCCAACCCTCAATCCCCCACCGCGCCGCCCGCGCTTTCTTCTTTGCGACCGGCGCACGCTCCGCTTAGCGTGCTGCGTGCGAGCCGCCCCAGATCCCGATACACACACATACACACCTACGCCGACGCTCCCCTCCGTTCCACCCCACCGCCCCCGCCAGCCGAACCAAAACCCGGCCAGGTCACGCCCCGTCTTGCGCGCCCTCCGGCTACGCACACGACGCCTTCCCCGCGTCAGGTCCAACCCCCTTCCTGATCGCGCTAACGCGGACGCAGAGAGAGAGATAGATAGATGGTCATGGTCGACGTGGACTCGGCCGCGGACCAGAAGACCAAGGGCAAGGACAAGGGCAAGGTGAAGGGCGAGGAGGAGTCCCGAGAGGCCAAGAGGAGGAGGGTCACCCGCGCTTGCGATGTGAGTGTTTCTTTGTGTCTGCCTGCGCCGCGCCCGCTCGGCCTCAACGGCATGGCACGCCTCGGTGACGGTCGCTCACTCAACTGTGCTTCGCCGTACCCCATCGGTGTCCGCCCCTGCAGAGCTGTCGAAAGAAGAAGATCCGATGTACCGGCGTGCCGCCGGGCAAGTCGGCGTGTTTGACTTGGTGAGGCGCTGCGTCGGTGCGGCCGTTCGCAGACCGTCGTCAGTAAAATCACTTGCCCGCCCCCAAGCTGACTGTTGCGCTTCACGGCTCATTTCGCTCACCCAGCTTGACATACGGGTACGATTGCATCTTTTCCGAGGAGCCAAAACGCAAGCCTGCGCCGCGGTGGTACGTCGAGGCCCTGGAAGCCCGCTTGGAACGAGCGGAGGGCCTTCTCTCCCGACTCCATCCCGGCTCCGACTTCAGCCGCCAACTCGGTCCTCCCGTCCATCTCTCCGACGGCGCCGACCCGTCGTCCAACGCCAGCGCCAAGTCCGGCCCCAACGACGCCAGCTTTCAGTCGCCACCTCTCCGGTCTCAAGGCGCCTCCGCTCACACCGACTCGGACTCGGAGGACGAGAACGACATGAACTTTGTCAACTTTGGCGTGCAGGCCGTCACCGCCGGCAGGCAGGAGCCGACGGAGAAGCAGCAGTACGTCGGTCGCTCCTCCGTGCTCCAGCTCGTAGTGCAGCTCAAAATGCCCGAGGCGGGCGGAGACACCTCTCTCGGTCCGGCTCCACGAGCGTGGACCGAGTTCGACGTGCCACCCGTCGGCTTCTTCGACCATCGTTATGACGACCGTCTTCAAGGCGAGGCGGCGTGGTGGCCGCCCGATGACCTGGCCCTTGATCTGGTGAACATCTATTTCGATCGGATCAACGCCATCCAACCCATCGTTCACCGTCCCTCGTTCATGCGCGAGTTCGCCGACCCGGTCATGAGGAGGAGCCGGTCCTGGCTCGAGCTCGCCTACTCCATCTTCGCCGTCGCCTCTCGCTTGTCCGACGATCCTCGCGTGCTCTACGATCCTTTGGAGAGATACAAGCATACCGCCGGCCTCAAGTTTTGGATCGAGAGATCGTGAGCTGGCCCTCGCTCTTTCCCCGTCGTCGTCTTCAGATCTATCTCTCACGCCGATGGGCACCACCTCCGCCACCCCTCGCTTCCCTGCGCAGTAAAATCGAGCTACCCACCCTGTCTTTCCCGACCTTGCGCCGCCTTCAGAGCTTCATCCTCGCCGCCATGTTCATCATGAACATCCCGTCTGGAAGCAGTCGAGCATGGGCCGTGAGTCCGACTCCGGGCCAAGCTCAACGAAGTCCTCCTTTCTTTTCGCTCGCCTTTCATTAACCTTGGTTTTCATTTCTTCCCTCCACCTCGCCAGTATATCGGAGTCGCCGTGAGGCAATTGCAGGTAAGCTCGTGTCTTATAGATCCCTTCGCTTGAGCCTTCACGTCCTCGAACTTATCCTCCTCCCGCGCCCGACCGACTCCTTTTCGCCGCTCGTCAGGACATCGGGATTCACCGGCGAGCGTCGCGCGCGATGATCGATCCTCTCGAGTACGAGATGAGCAAGCGCGTGTTCTGGACGCTCTATGTCCTCGATAGGTGGGGATCATCTTGCTCCCGTGGAAAGGAGGGAGACATGAGTCGGCCCGTCCCGTCGTCTGACTCGAACCCGAGTCGCTATCCATTCCGTGTTCGCAGCCTCTTCAGCACCAGTCTCGGTCGGCCGATGTGCATTCACGATGAGGAGTGAGTTCGGGCTGCCTGTGATCCTATATTCGATTTGACGACCTGGGTCGTCGCTGGGATCATCGCTGGCCGGTGAGGCTGACGACGAGCTTGGACCACGTTTCGATGATCCAGTTATGACGTGGACATGCCTCTCGCCGTGGACGACGAGTACCTCGTCGTTTCTGAGGGTGGTCTCCTAGGCCAGCAGCCGCTTGGCAAGCCGAGCAGGGTGGACTTTTTTGTCAGAAACATCCAGTTGCATCAGGTTTTGGTCAGGGGTGCGTCTCACGCCGGCTTCCTCTCCCCGCTTCCGTGGAGTGTGCCTCGACTGACGAAAAGTGACTCCCTCTCTCCTCCCTGGACGGACTCGTAAAGCCCTGAGGAATCTCTACGCCATCAACAAGACGAGCGGCGTACGCACGTTGACCCAAGCGTGAGCATCTCTCAGGTCCCATTCGTCAGCCAAAGGTCGACGCGCGCGCGCGGCGCTGACTGACGCTTCTCTTCTCTTCATCTCGTCCAGCGACTCGGATACGCGCCAGCTCGTCGATCAACTCGATGGCGAACTCGAGCTGTGGCTCGCCTCCTTGCCGCCCCACCTTCGCTACGACCCGAACGAGCCCAACTTGACAAAGCTGAGCGACGCTGCGGTCCTGCATACGCAATACCATTTCATTCAGGTCAGTCTTTGGGAATCGTGCTAGCCGAGCCTCCTATGAAACGATTCGTTTCACAGGAAATCTCAACGAAAGTGGCTCACATGTGAGGTTCTCCCTTCCGCGTCATGTCCCATCTCCAGACCCTCGCCCATCGTCCCCAGGCACCAATGTCGAAGCGACCGCCGCCTTCGGACTTGGATCCGTTTTCCAAGTGCGCCAACGCCGCTCGCTCGACTTCGCACATCTTGGACCACTTGCGACGAAAAGGCATCGTCTTGCCCATGAGCATCGCGGCGTATCACGCCATGACGGCGGGATGCGTATTGCTCCTGAGCGTGCGTGCCAGCAAGGCATACGGCTTTTCCATTACCCCCGAAGTGCTCGAAGACGTCAAGCACTGCATCGAGGCCTTGAGGGATTACCAGATTCGGTGAGCGGCGAGCCATAATTTTAGGGGCGAGATAGGAGTGACCCATTATGGCGATTCTTGGCTAGCTAGCTGGCTGGCTGGCTGGCTCACTCTTTCCATGCCCATGAGTCAGGTCGCTAACATGAGCCATCGATGTCTTTGTCCTACAGGATCCAATTCGCTGGCAGTTGTCGAAACCTTCTCGAGACACTGTTGGAGGAATACATGTCCGACGCCGCTCAGGGTTCTCCAGCGGCGACCGGAACGAAGAGGGAACGGGACTCGGATGGTCCGTTCGACTCGGCCAGCAGCTTCCTGGATGGTGCCACCGCTTCCGCCGTCTCGTCCTCCGCTACACCCACGGTGGTGACTTCTGCAGGAGTTCCACCGCCAGGTTCTCAGGTGGCGGCACCAGCGCCAACGAAGGATGAATCAATCTGCGCGCCCGTACCGACCATCGACCCGACCGCCGCCGCTCTCGGCTCGGCGCTCGGTCTAGGCAACCTACAAGACCAAAGCATCCCGTTCCATTCTGGCGGAGATGCTGGCCGGCCTGGCTTGCCGCTGAACAGCAACGGCTTGAGTGAGATCGAGAACACGGTGCCGGACTTTTGGGCGTCCGTCCTCTTGGACGAGTGGTGCGTGACCCCCGTTTTCTAGCATTTCGAGTCGAGTCGCATCCGGTCCAACGGCGGTTCGTGCTGGTAGCTCACCACCACCAACCGCGTTGTTGCCTCTCTTGTTTCTATTTTTATCCCCCTTCTTTTAGGCTACTCCCGTCCGCAGACGTAAATTCGTCTGGGTACATCGGCGCGAACCCGTCCGCGGACGGAGCCCTGTCGTCAGACCCGGCTCACCCAGCCTGAATGAAACTCGCTCGTGCCCCGCCCCGCCCGTTCAAGGACAAAACTTGACATTTTGTCGCCCATCCGCCCGTTTGGCTGTCGTTGTCGTCATTCGTATCGCAACTGTACCATATTGTCATCAGTAGCAGTTAGTAGGTCCCCCCCCCCCCCCCGCGTTCACCTTTTCTCGTACTTTCTCGGCGCTCTTGACGCCGCTTGCTAGAGGGGGGATGAATGGACTAGTTTCTCAGTTTTCGTCCGTTCATCAATCAAACTGGTTCACCCGCGAGGCGTGCGGTCGATGAGTGTGCCTCCGGGGTTGGCGTTGGTCGAGGAACGAAAGACGAAAGGACGAGAGGCCTCTTCTTGGAACGGTGGCCAGGTTAAAAAATGGCGAGTGGGTCATGTCACGGTCATTACAAAGAACTTCTGGCGCGGCGACCGACTTTGTGTGCGCCAGCGCCTCGTTTCCGAGAGGGAGGAAGTACATTCATGAATCGCCGATACAGACATGGCAGACGCGAGAATTTGGCCCTTGCTTCCCTTTGCCCGATCGATCCCAACCAACCTGTGGAACGCTCAATCCTTCCTTCCTTCCTTCAACCGAACGTAATCGAGCTCGCGCCACCCGTGCCGCCCGCCTCCCTGACCCTCCTCGAAGGCCTAAACTTGGCGATAGGGTCGTCAAACTCGGTGTGCGACCACGACTTGGCGTCCCTTTCCTTGTTCCCTTTGCCCGCCGTCGCGCTGGGGAGATTGTTGGGCGCATCATCCACCGCCGCCGCCTGCGCTACCGTTTGGCTGACTGCGGGCTGCTGCTGTTGAACCGAGGGGGCGGGGGCGGGGGCAGGGGCGGCGGTGGGAGCGGCGGTCTCGTCGCCGCCGAACAGCGAATAGATGGCGGAAGAGCCGCCGCCGGGGAGTTCCCGCACCCGTCGGGTCGGTCGGAAGCTGTCGTCGCCGGGGATGACGCTGTCCGCTGGCTTGGCCTGCGCGGCCGCCGTGGCGTCTGCGGGAACGGCCTCCGGAGCAGGCGCGGCGGCGACGGCGGGAGCGGCACCTGCGAGCGAGACCATCTTGCCTATCTGGGCATACCTGGAGAAGCCGAGCAGGAGGGAGAAGAGGAAAGGGGGGGGGCGGGCGAGGCGAGTGCAAGGTGCGGAGGGAGGAATGTCAACGATGTCAGCGCTCGAGCGACCTCGCATCGAGAAGAGGAACGGGTTCGGACTTTTCCTTTCGCTCACTTGGGCAGCTGCGCAAGCTCCGTAAAGTTAGGGCCTACAGTGATCTATGTGAAACCATGAACGCGAGAGGTCGTCGCTCGTCGACTTAGCATTTGGCGCAACTGGCGGCAAGGACGGAGGAGCCGACCGACGTACCTCCTTGGTCCTGAGGAACTCGACCAGGCTGGCCTTTGTGAACACGATGTTGTCCTGCCAGGAAAGAGAGCCTGGAGGGAGGGAGGGAGAAGACCGGTATCGCCAGCCGTAGGAACCGAAGATCCAGGCGTCGGTCAGCAAGGCCAGAGCGCCGATGTGGACAGGTTCGAGGTGGGGCGAACGAACGACTGACCGAGCTCGGCGGCCCACGACTTCTCATTACTGTCGAAGGTGGCGTTGGGAGTGAAGGTGGCGGCCATCGCGATGATATTTTATGCCGTACGAGGGTATATATATAAGATGGTGGTGGTGACCAGGCAAGTGAGAGAGGGTCGGCGCAACGTATAAACTGAGACGTCGCGGGCGTTGTTGTGGGCTGGACTGGAATGGTGCGAGGCTGAGCCTCGTGAAATGAAGGCGCTCGCCGGCCTCAAATTGCTCAACGTTGTTCTCACGTGGCTTGAGACGCGTCGAGACGCGCCATGTGCATACAGTAGACAAATGCAAGTCATGTCCGCACGGACAAGGGTATATGATAACGAATATGATGTCGCGCAATGGGCCGTATCTGTTTGCCTTTGACAAGGCAAGTAAGCAGGCGCAAGGGAGAGTAATGTGCGCTGAGCTGCCGCCACAGCTGGAAATAGCCGAAGAAGATGGCCGTCATGGATATGGGCACGTTCTGTCAGGTGGAAATTGTGTCGTCAGCGCGTGTTGGTACGTGTGTTCCTTGCCGGAGCGGCCGTCTTACTCGCCCGCATATGGAAGTACGTTGTCTGGTGTGGTGGCCTGTTTTCGGAGGCATCAACTCCCGTGTCCGACGCCGGCGGCGCAAGCCAGTCAAAGCGCAGGCCGCCTGCAAGGCAACTGGAAAAATGAGTATGGGCTCGAGTCCAAAGGATATTGAATTCGGCTCACCTGGAAGTCGCGCTGGGTCCTTCAATCGCAGCATTAATGCAAACAGAGGCAGGTGGTTCATGAAGGCGAGCACGGTTTCCAAGGTGGCGTGCGTCATGATGATGCCGACCCGGCTCTGCATGAAGCAAATCGGAACGAGGGATCGTACCGTCACCATCGTTACGAGAGTGCGTAGCGCTCTCATTTGCACTCACGAGAGCAAAGGCGGCATAATAGACCAGCACGGTCGGGAACAGGAACGAAGTCAAGGTGAAGAGGATCGTACCCAACAGCAGCTGATCAAGCTCGTAGTCGCACGAGTCCACTCGATTCCGAAGGACGTTGCGCTTCTTGCCTGCGTCAAAGAGCGACACAGAGGAGGCCTTAGCTTCCACTCGTCAGCGTCATCACGGATTGCCGCCGCTGATTTGCTCACCTCGAAACAGATTGAAGAGCGAGATCATCGTCCGAAGAAAGAAGCTGAACATGTTTGTGGCGACCAAGTAAAAGACATACAGATGGCTCGTGAAAAGAGAAAGCAGGTCGGAAGCCAAAGAAAGGACCATCGTCGAGCCGAGGTAACCGGAGCAGCCGAGAAGATAAATGAGCGACGGAAAATATACGCTCATTTGAGATAAAAGAGCTGAGGACGGTTGCCAAACTTTTTGAGCATAGCTACCCACGGCGACGGGGATACGAAAGCCTCGACTCACCAGCCCAAATCTCCGTGAGTCCGACAAACATGTCGCCGAGGAACATTGACAGCTCGGAATTGAGCTTCAAGCCGGCAGGCCAGTTACCTAGCCAAAAAAGCGTTTCCCGAACGAGCTGAACTGTGCACGTCTGAGAATTGCGAGCAAAAGGGTGGGGGAAGGCACCACATGGAGCTTAGCCGACGGCCAGCTCTGGCCCAAGAACAACCAAACGCTCACCTCTAATGCTTCGTGAAGCCGTCTCGCCAACAATTCGTGATTCTCACACAGTAATGTGCCTAGGGCTCGGCCGATAATAACATCGTTCGCCACAAGCCACACTCCATTGTAGAGGCTACACACGGTACGAGAAAGAGCATGTGAGCACTTATACTCACCAGCGGAGACATCACATAGTGACAACTCACCTGATGTACTGCGCTCCGAGGTCCACTACGGAAAGGTCCTTGCCCGGCGACCTGGTCGCAAGCGCGTACTGTAGGTGCCAGAAACGCATTTGCTCTAGTCGCATGTCCACTTGCTGGACTGGATGGAGACGTAGAAGACGTGGGTTAAGCACTGCAAGCAGCTATAGTGTAGCGGGTGGAATTGCCCTTACCCGTGGCAGAAATGTCTTTCATCCCCATGGTGCCAAAGACAGGCGCGCTCCAGAACTTGGCGAGGACCTCCAGCGGCATGTTTAAGGACCTGAAAAGCCATGGACCTTCGCGGAATCGCCCCAGCTTTGAAGCCCACTGAGGCCCGTTTCCTGACCGCGCCCTGCTAAATAGGGTCGTAAAAGACCAGGGACGTCGACCGAGCATCCCTTGCAAGCCGGGAATGTACGTGGCCGCTCGTTCCTGGAGAGCAGCCCATGCGTTGATCTGCGACGAAAAGTGCGTTCGGAGACTTGAGCAAGTCGTTTACGCCGAGTTGTCTAGATATGGTAAAATCGACACACTTTATCCAAGATGATCTGCAAGCAAGACTCGCCCTCCCCTATGATCCGGCTCGATAGATCAGACCGCATCATCTCTTCAACCTTATCTATTAGCTGTGATCTTTCGCCAGCCTTCTTCCCATCCTGGTAGTGAGGTAGGCGAGCCGTGGTGGTAGGAATGTTGAGGAGAAGAGGTTCTAAGGAAAGACACTGAAGGTTGCGAATATTGGGAGGGCGGAAGAGGGTGACAGTGATGCGGCTCGAGTTCTGCAGCGAAGGGCTGAAGCAGCGCAAGCGAACATAAACTGTAAGGAACGATCCACCTGACTCGTTTGCATAACGCAGAAGAGCTCACATTCGGACGCATGGCAGTGCAGTCCGGTTGTCCGACCACCACACGTCTATCCAGACACGTTCGATATCATCTAGGCTCGCTGCAGGCGATCTCAGAGGCCGGGCCGAATCTTGCTCATTGAGGTAGCATTGTCCTACGACGTCCAGTTCGTCGATGCCTTCCACGGCCCGGCTGCAATGGTCAGATAAGTTCTTGCGCAGACTCTTAAGTGATTCCTCCACTTGAGAAAGCTGAAAAACAGGGACAGCAGCGGCGGAGAGACATCTACGTGAACGAACGACCTAGAGCCGTCTCACTGCGCTGAGCGCCGTAAGCGGAGTAGGCTGGCTCACATCTTCGGCTTCGACTACATCGAACACGCAAACAAACGACTCGACTCTCCATCCGAGGAGGAACCCTGAGGTGCGCTGCTCGATGTGCGTTGGCCAGAAGACACTGAGCATGTCTCTGTAGCGTGGCCGGATGGTGGAAGAGGTTGAGTCGATGGTGGCCCGTGGGCAGGGAGGCCACCGCGAGCCACGTGAGAACGCACCTTGGGTCACGTGACTGTTCAACGCGTCCGCCGATCACTCCCTTCTTCGCAGACCACTGTCCCACACTGTATGTCCTATCCCTGTTCGATATCACGGCGACGACCACGTCCGCGAGCCGAGAGATGTTCAGCTCAACGCCTCAAAGGCAGCCTTCGCGGAGGCATCTGGCCTTGAAAGGGTCTCAGCAAGGCACGCTCGCCCGAGGCCAGCAACCGCCTCTCACGCCCGCGCAACAGGCCGCTTTTGGTACAGGCACCCCCTTTGTCACACCTCTCTCCCGGAACGCATCTTCGCCCGTACCACCTCGATCATCGTCCCGAGCATCGACGCAGAGCATGAGCCCTCCATCTGCTCAAATACTAGGTTTGTCACCTGCTGCCTCTGTTCGGGCCGACGACTCGATGGAAGACGTCGAGTCCGGTTTTGGACGCGTCGAACAGCCCGCTGGCCTCGTGGAAGGAGAGGTCCTGGTCAAGGATGAGAATTTCGCTGTCACAGTCTACGCGAACTTGCCATCGGAGGTACAAGAGGCTCTTAGAAATGCAGGTGAGCAAAGAAGCGGATGAAGGAGTGGAGCCAGATGAGTGACATGACGGTGTAGCCTCAGGATTGGTGTGTATTCAGAATACGCTGAGCTCACCCACCTTGGCGGGGACGTTGTCTGTTATAGACCTTTACATTGATCCGTTCAGTGGACACGTAGACCCGACGACGGGATTTGCTTGCCTTCTTTCGAGGTCACATTGCTTTGTGTGGAACCTTTCGAGGGTGAGTGGAGCGAGCCGTGTATGTCTTAATTCTCAACCCGTAGCTAGGTGCTCCTTGCTAATCCCTGGTTATAATGTCCTTCAGCGAGGTTTTATGTCTCCCACTTGCTATATTCTACCCGTGCCTCAACCCTCCACGAACGTCGTTGGATCCGTTGTTCCTCTCCCATTCGCAGCTTTCGTCCCACACGGCCAAGGCCGCGAGCCAGGCCTTGTTCTCGCGTCAGCGACGGGAGAGGTGAAATTTTGGGAGAACGTTGGAAGGGCGTTGATAGGTGATGGCCAGGCGCAAAGCACCTCCTTCGCTCTATCGAGAGGCGAGCAGATCGTCGGGCTCGCTCGATCCGAGGTGAGGACTGACCAGCGGGGGGGATCGTGGTTCGCGTGTGCACGTAGAACTTTATTTTGAACTCTTTGGATGTCATTCTCCTGCAGCCTTCGCTCTACATCCTATCCACGAGTCAAGGACGGCTTCTCAAGCTTTCGATAACAAGCGCTGGCGGACGCACCGCTCTTCTCATAGCCCCATTCTCACGGCCGCTTGGCGTTCTCTCTCGAATCTTCGGCAGCGGAAGCGGTGCGGGTGCCGGAGAAATTGTGGCGGTCGCAGTGGGAAACAAGGACGCGAGGGCAGGCAGAGACGTATACGCTCTTGGAAGGAGCGTCGTCCAGCAGTGGAAGGCGTCGGCGGAGACTGGCGAGCGGGTGAGTGGCCAACGATATCTTCGTCAAATTGGGTATTATCTGGGCTAACTGCTTGCGTCATACAGCTCATCGCCGAATACGATGTGCGTGAGACCATCGCCGAGCATTTTGCAAGCAAACCTGGTCTAAGGAAGTGGAATGCAACATCAAAAATGGAGTTTCTGGACGCAGCGGTCGCAAGGTAGGTTCATTAGAACTGCTTACGCTACGATGTGGGGTTCCTTAACATACGCGAGCCCTTCTCCTTTAGGTCTGGGCAACTCGCCGTCTTGATATCCGCGCCATCCGATACGGACAAGAACATGGATGTCAGGTCGAGCCTTCAATCGCACGCGATCGTCGTGCTTGACGTTCCCACCAATGTGTCTGCGTCGGT
This sequence comes from Peribolospora baueri, assembly GCA_029717555.1. Taxonomy (NCBI): domain Eukaryota; kingdom Fungi; phylum Basidiomycota; class Peribolosporomycetes; order Peribolosporales; family Peribolosporaceae; genus Peribolospora; species Peribolospora baueri. The sequence continues at coordinate 34,863 of JAMDHS010000068.1, read as the reverse complement.
CCAGGTCAGCAAATTCCTTGACCTCGGTTATCAAGCTGTGAGTCAAGTCGCTTTTCTAGACTTGCCACTCCCCCGTAGACGTTCCCCTCACATGATTTTGTCCGGGGAAAGCAGCCCCGCGATCCGCGGCCTTTCTCGGCACCGAAATTATCCTTCCCTGGCGCCGCCGCCCCGCCATTCGTCACGTTCCCTGAGGCAATCGTGATGTTCTCCTTGCGAGAAGGTGAGTTTCTGCTTATCCTATTCATATTATAGTGTCACATGCTAATCTTCCTTGATGTCTACAGATTCGACGTTCAAAGAAGTTGTGCGCCTTCGCGATGTCTCAAAGAACCGGCTTTTGGGGGCCGCCGCTCCACCATTGTCGTCAGAAAGTACAGAGCAGGGCGTGGCAACGCTCTATGCTATCACTGCTTCCAGTGGCATTCTTGGTTTCGAAGTCAGCTTGGAAGCACTTACGCGATCTGTTTCTCGGTGAGTTGTGAATTGGATGATGACAGTAAATGACCTTTCACATGCTCATCCGAGTTTTGTTGTTTTTCACGACTCAGAGCTGGTCCGAGCAGCGACGCCAATTACCGGCTCAGGGCTACGATTGAAAAAGCCGTCTTTTTCGGTGATAATGTGAAGGTGCGCTGATGAAATCAGGAGGTCTGCTTGATTTGAGCGCAGCTGATGTACCCAATAATTGGCTTGATGCGCCACGCAGAACCCGATCGCTTTTAACATCGAAAGCGATTTTGAGGGCGATTTGAACCAAGCAGCAGAGTCTCTCAGTCGGGACATTCTCACGTCGAGTGGGTTCGCTGTTCTCATTGTTCTCATGCCAGACATGCTGGAATAGCTGATGATGTCTGTCCCCCCGCTAAAGCAGACTGCAGCAACATGCCGCCTATTGTTGACATGCGACTTCAACTCGCTGACCGGTCCCAGAGGATTATGCTGCTCATTAACTTCATTCGTGAGAATGGCCTGCTCGGCAAGCTGTCTCAGACCGGTCGTCGACGCTTGCTGGAAGACGCTGAGAGGATGGCAGCTGCCAATGACCTCTGGCATCATCAAAACGTCAGCGTCGTGTGAGTTCGAGTCGTCGAGTCATTATCACTCTGGGACCTTCGTCTGCATGCGTGACTAAGACGAATTATCTGCGGTAACAGCGAAGCTCGGCGACGAGGGTCAGATAACCTTCTCCGCTCGGTCATCCATACGATCGTGAGCGACTTTGGAGAGGGCTTTGGAGACGATCCTGTCAGACTGTTCTTCCGAAATCATGTCAGTTTGCCCTTGTTTCATCCTTTCGGCGACGGTCGGAGTCGAGGTTGACTTGACGTTTGTCAATTGCAGGTCACGGAGCTCGACGCTATCTTGCCGCAAGTGCTGAACACGGCCAGAAACCTTCGCGCCGAGCAAATAGGGACGGATCCTAAGTCTTCCAGTCTTTTCGAGGCGAACCAGATCATCCTTGTGAGCTTGTCAGCTGCTAGTCATGCTTTCGTTTATCCCGATACTCACTTTGGCTTATTTGTGTCCCGTAATCAGCTCATCTTTGACGCTGCCAGGCGCCATCGTACTGAGTTCGCGGAAAAATATGGCATTAGCGCCAATGACCCCATAGTAGAGGAGCCTTGGACGTCAGCACCAATTTGTCTCGAGGTCCTTCACACCCTCTTCCAAATCACCAATCAAGTCATCCTTGCACGGAGACGTCACTTCGGCGCCGAACTCAACAAAGGAGCCTCGATATTTGCGCAAGACGATGACGAGTTGGGCACCGCTCGGAAAGTGCATCGAGAGCTTAAGGCGCAGCTCTGCGAGCTGGCTGACTTTACGCTCATGTCGTTCGAGGAGCGTTTGGGATGGCTGGAGGCGTGAGTAGCCTTCTCCATGCCAGCATGGGTTTTCAGAAGGGTTGTCTGGTCCCAGGGGTTCACGGTCCACCGATATCTGTCCTATTATCATAGCACCGCCGTCGACGCGGAGGGCAGAAGCGAGAAGGACGCCCTCTTAGCTCAATATCTCGATTTGCGCCCTCAAGTCGTCCGCCCTCTCGGTGAGTAGGACTCAGGTCCCTTAGTCATTCAAATGGTAGCTGATCCAAGAGCCTCCCTTTCAGTTTCAATCGACAAGCGCCGCGAGGCATTCATGCTCGCAGAGCGATATGCTGATTTCCGCACCTTAACCGAGCTGTGTAACGATCCGACGAGTGGAGATGCTTCGCGCATTCAGGGCTACATCGACCGGTATGGTCAGCCGTTTGCATACGAATTATTCGGATGGCTTGTAGCGAGAGGTGGGTCTGAACATCGGTTACATACATCTGAACGTCATACGAGCTAGGCTCATTACATCGCAACCGTCTCGAATCAGGTCAAGTCCGCACTCTTCTCGATCACGGAGAGAAGAATAAGCAACTGCTTCAAGACTATTTGGCCGAGAACGCCTACCCGAGAATCACTTGGATCCAGGACCTGCAGTTCGCGAATTACCAGAAGGCGTCGGAAGAGTTGCTTATCGAAGCGGACGAAATGATGCCGTTCGAAGAAAGGAAGGTCAGTTCCAACATCTTTCTTCGCATTAGGAGTGACAGTTGGACCTGATTACATCATTCGCTCCCTTGTTGACCACAGCTCATGTTGAGCATCAGCAAGCTTGCTAGTCTCGCTCGGATGGATATCTCGCAAGTTCTTTCCGACGGAGGGCAGCAAGAGCTCGAACGTGGGTTGATTGTCTCGGATTGCGCATGATAAGAGATGCTTCGGCTTGAACGCTAAAGTATCTCGAGAATCTTGTTCTACCGGATTGGGTTAGGATTCGATGACAAGCTTGATCTCGTTGAGGTGCACGAGGAACTCAGAGACCTCTTCGAGCAGACCGTTGCGCACGTTTCCGATGATGTTTCGGACACTCAAGCCGAACTTATTTGCGAGCGTCTGGCCACTAGCTTGGACAACTCGCCTGCCTTCAAGTCGGTAAGTGTTCTATCGTTCAGCCGACGTTTTGGGCGCGATCTGCAAATCGCACTCTCACACTATTTTCCGTTGAGTAGTTGTTCGTCAAGATGGTCAAGCAGCTCATTCAAGGCAACTCGCTGACCGCGGAGGGCCTGGTGGATATTTTGACGCTCAAAGACAACTACCAAGAGGAGGAGGCTGACGATTTTGCTAAGGCTATTGAAGTCCTCAGTCGAGTGAATGTATGTGCGCAGGGTGCACGGAGTCTACTCCCGACTGAGTCCACTGAGTTGTGCGTAACTGCCTCATTCGTCCAGCTACCTGAAGGACACGTTCAAGCGTGCTTGCGGACTATATGGAGGAGAACACTTTTGCGCGACCAGTGAGTCTTGGAAAGCCCCAGCGTTTAATATGTGCGCTGAAGCTGAGATATTTCTCTTTCTCCTTTTCGCCCTGGTAGTTGGGATGTCTTAAGCAAGACAACTGGCCTGTCGGACGACGAAGTGGAGAAACGGCTATGTTCCACGGCGTTGTTCCACACTTTCAAAACGGCCTTTCAACGCGGTCAGTCAACTTCCACCCCACTATTGACGATTTCATGCTTATATCTCAATCTTTTGTGCTCCATTACCCACAGAGGTCGACAGCGACTTCTTCCGTACGCCTTCACAAGCGCTCGACGTTCCTTCACTGTCCGAAGTCGCCGCCCGGTTCGTGGGAATGCCTCAGGAGCAAATCGATGCGTTGATGGCTGATTACGAAGCCGAGCGAAGCCGTTTGCAAACGTTCATTGACGAGGCCAACTTGGAGCTTTTTTTCAGGACGGTCCTCAATATGGCCCAGGCCAACGTCGATGTGTAATGTAGTGCAATCCATATCTCGTTGAACTTGGGCGCGGCACACTTCTCGATTTGTTATGTCACCGTTCTGTCCGCTTTGTAAGCGGGGCAGAGGCAGTTTGACAGCCAGCTTCGCCCCCATCGTTTCATCTAGCTTTTCGACCCTCTCTGCCTAACTGAATCCTCCATGGCTTCGCTAAATCTGATGGAGGCCCTTCCTGCCGACCTCTCCAACCTCGACACCGCTGTCGACGGAACGTTTAAGGCCCTGACGCCTCTCCTAGAGAAACGCCGTGACGCTATCCAAGCGACCTGGCGCGAGACGCTGCGGTGGGGACCCGCCTCACGGCATGTCCTAGACGTGTACCACCCCAAGCCATTTGAGAAGGACAGGGAGGATGAAAGCCCACCAGTTGTGGTCTTCTTTCCAAACGGCGGGTCAGCTCTCGGGGAACGGGAGCTGGAGAAGGCAGATCGTGTGAGCAATGGCACACATTACACAACTCGACAGTTGGAGCTGCTTCGACCGCTTCTGAAGCTTTTACGTTTGCAACTGCAAGCTCGCATATCTCAACGTTGGCCGTTTCTTTGCCACTCGAGGCTTCTTAACTGTGGTGGCTGACTACCGGTGGTGAGTGCGTATGTGACTGTGAAACTCGACGAAGGTCCTAACACATTTGTTCATGGGCCGTACATCAACAGGCTGCAGCACCCTGCACACTTCCCTCAAGGTGCCATAGACATCAAGGACTGCTTGCAGTGGGTGGTCGAAAACCTCCATAAGCCTGAGAACGGCAGTGGAGACATCAATCGCCTATTCGTCCTCGCCCATGGAGCTGGAGCGCGAGACACAGCAACATACATGCTGCAAGAGAAGATGTTTGAGGAAAGCATTGCCGGTAGTCACATTAAGGGGATTGCCTTAATGAGCACACCCTACCATTTCACTCACACCGAAGAACCAGACAAGCCGGTACAGCTCAAGTATTACTCGCACACAGGCCTCGAGATTCCAACACTCTCTCCACTCAGTCTCCTCTTGCTCTTGTCGAAGCACCAGGTCAAAAAGAAAATGGGTGCCCTGCCTCCGCTTCGCAGCATGCATACCAGTCATGACTTCCCAGACGTGAAGGCCTCCGAGAAAGAGTTCTGGGAAAGGTACAAGGAGCGGGGTGGTAAAGGAAAGAGGGCCTTGGCTAGAAAGCACAACCATATTTCTCCTCGTGAGTAGACTGCTCTTCTTCCTGTCCCTCATACAGTACCAACCAGGTCGTCTTTCATCCACCTAGCACTCGTACTGGCGACGGATCACGAGGTAGCGGAAGAGTGGGGTCGCGAGACGGTGGACTGGTTCAAAAGCTTTGCTTAATATGTTGGCATAATTGGCAGCCACGTTCATCTGAAACGAAGGCGCGGTGGGAATGCGAGCCTGAGAATCCGAGCACTCGATTGCGTTGTGCGAAATGTCCTGCAACAAGAACATGCTAAGATATGATTGCGGGAGCAGACCGTCCTCCTGCCGAGCAGCTCGTCAGTATGGAATGCTGTGTGATAAAGAAGAACGGACACGGCCGACGGATCAGCGCAAGCCCTCCAGATCGACGGGACTTGTGACGAGAGCTCACCCATTCTATGAACGACAAAAATGAGGGCGGATAAGGAGAACAATTAAATATCAGCACTGCCAAACAAGCCTGACTTAAGCGCTCGGATTGAGTGACGCACCTGCCAGCGTTGGAACGAATCTGTAAATAAAAAAAAGGCGACAGGTGTTGAGTGATGCGATCACCAGGATCTTTAGGAATGACGGCACGATCACTTACCATAGGCAACGCTCCGCACGTTTTCAAGAGCGTTGCGAATGACCTTCTGCATATGGACCGCAGCCTGACGTTCATTCAGTTGCAGCTGGAACCGGTCCCTCAGCCTCTTGATCGTGCCTTCGCCTTTGAAGCTGGGCAGACCAGTCCCCAGCATGAGATGCACGGCATCGATGATCTGATCCGCGTACGGTCGGCACGCGAGGAATGCCTTGACCAGGAGCTCGCTGAACATGCGGAAACCCTGATCTCCTCCCATGACTTCGACCATTTCGTGCGAGAGCTTGAAGGAATTCGGTTCGAACTTGATTCCGCCCGGACCTGACGGTTGCGGAGATTTCAGACCTGACCATGTTACTGGAATTCCAACGAAAAAAAAAAAAAAAAAAAAAAAAAAAAAACAGATCCCTTACCTATATCGAAAAGAAACCCGAAGTCTGGCGAAGACAATGTCCACGTGAAAGAGGATGAAGTCAGACCCCCACGGTGTCCATCCAGCTTGGCCGCTAATCCACTTTACTCACCGATGTGTACAATGTGACCACCGGCGTCGATCATGATATTGCCGTTGTGACGATCTTTGATCTGCAAAATGTAGCAACACAGCGAATAGGCCGCCATCGACTGGATAAAGTTGAGCCGAGCCTTTTGGAACGCGATGGTAGTCGGATTGCCGAATTTAGTCACAAAAAAGGTGTACAGGTTGTTGACCTTGGCACGTCCCATCTCGTCGCGGGAAGTGGCATTAGGAACGACGTCGATGACACCGCACTAGAGAAAGCAGAGGGTTACGATATGAGTGACATTAGAAAAAAGTCGAATCGTGAGTGTAGACGCAAACGCTTACCCCAGGGGCCGTAGCAGTGACGCGATAGGGATTCAAGTAGAGGTCCAACCCGACGCTGATAAATATGTTTTTAAACATGGCAATGACCTGCAAGGCGAGGACATCCTGTCGGCAGTCGTCACCGACTTTGAAGATGGCCGCTTGCCAAACGTCGAAACCTTTGCGCTTGAGCTCCTGTGCGCCGTCTGGACCCGTTTCGCCTTCGATCATGACTTCCTCTGTCGTAGGCTCCTCGATTTCCCGATGTACTTTAAAGGTCGCCATGAACGGTGCCTGAGTGTTCAGCCGGACGGGATGATGAGCCGTCGCAAGAGGTCAGAAGCCGGGCTTGAGCGATAAATTCCTTCATCGAATAACACGAACCTTCGCATGGCTCTGCAGCGGCCGGCCCGACTTCCTGTCAAGGCCGACGACGGTGCCGTCAGGGTTGCTAGGAAGATATACGCCCGGATCGACCTTGATCTTCGCCATCTCTTCGTCAATTTTGGCCTGCATGAACGATGAATCCAGTCAGCCTCGATTTCCACCTCGAGCATGAGAGCCTTGACACAAGCTCGCCTTCTTTTCTGCCTTGCTCTTTTTGATATAGGGCTTGAGCTTGCCAGAGATGGACGTCACTTCGTTGAAGAAGCTGAACTCGCGCTCGTAAAAATTTTTAGCTTCGCCAGAAAGCGAGTTGACGATCATATCCACCAAGCGATCAAGCATTGGCTTCATCGGATCCGGCTGTCCAGGGAAATGAAACAATGTGTTTGAGAATACCGAATGATTCAGTGTCAGACGCTGAAGGACGGTGGGAAGAAGGTGCCACCTCACCTCTTCCGCGTTGTCGTCCTTGTAGCAGTTGGCTTTCATGTTCCAAATAATCTGATGGCAGAATAGCTGAGATATCTTTGCGGTCTCGAAGATGAAACGCTCCACGTAACCTGATGGAAAAATCGGCAGAAAGCATGAGAGGCGACTCGGGACAAAGTGGGCAAGCACACTTTTCCTCCTCGACGTACCGTACGCGTCTTGACGGAGAGCTTGGACGACTTGTGGGACGTAGAAGAAGGTCAACTCTACTGGGTGCTGCTCGAGCACACGCATGGCGTACTGAAGGATGAGGGGATGATTGCCATACTGCGGCTGGAACAGCATGAGGGCTGTCACCGGTGGGACAGGCGCCCAGTAAAGCAGAGGCTGTTCGCGACGACAAAAAGAGAGACGGCGTGACGTTGAGGCCGTAAAGACCAAAGCTAGTGAGGAACCCAACTCTCTGGGAGAAAAAAAAAAAAAAACCTAGCGGCCCAGAACATTCCAGGCGCACCTTCAGATCAAGCTTTTCCTTCCCACTCAAGTTTCCTCCGAGGAGGAGGGGAAGACCTTCAGGGATGTCCCTGACCTTGGCCGGCTCGCTTCTGATTAGCCGGGTAACTTCGTTAAGCACAGATGGGATTTTGAAGCGGTCCGGGAAAAAGACGACCAGCCGCGGGTCGATTCGCCAGGCCGTCTGGATCATACGGAGCCATGACACCTTCACAGCCCAGAAGACGCGACCAAAAAATGAAGTACGGCCAAACGTCTGTAAGAAGAGGAAGTCGAATAAATTGAGGGCCAGCAGGACAGTCCCTTACCTCGTTCATGCTCTTCTCAACCTCGCCCTTAAAGTCCTGTCCACGCGAGGCATCCTGCAGGGGATTATACCAGACGCTGAACCTGGACAACTCATTCTCCACGAGCAGTTGTAAAAGCCGTTCCCGGTCATTGAAGTATGCGGGGCCGCTCTCGGGACTCGGGCCGCCTGTCAAGAAAAGCAAAAGGCGATATGAGGACCGGCCGAGCGCGAAAGAAGCTCTCCACTATCTCCCCAGGGGGGCTCACCGGGGAAGGTAGACCTGGCCGACTCGGGCGAGTAGCTGGTCACAGAATAACCGGCCTTCACCCTGTCCGCATGGAGCACGTCAAGGAGGTCTTGCATGAGCTGCATCTCAGAGCGAACCTGGAGGCGGTTGCTCCCGTACGACCACCTGAAACACCGCCCACATGAACGTCGTCAATCCACCCGACCTTGGCGACTCTGTGTGTCTGCAAGGGCCTCGCCTTTGAACTTACTGCGGCTTCACGCGGAACCATGCGAGAGCGATCTTGTACAAGGCCTCGCGCAGCTGGAACTCGATCAGAACCTCCAGGCGGCTTCCTTGTAAGACCTTGAAGCCGAAGACGACCAGGGAGAAGCGCACCTCTCGTGCGAGGGGATGCGTGCTAGAAAAAAAAACCACAGTCGCGCGACAAGCGACATAGTGTGAGCGACACGTTTGCAGCCCATATTCGCTCTTCTGTCGTCAACAGATTGGGGCGAGGTTCGGCTCACCTCATGGAATCGACCATTTCAGCGGAGCGCTGAATGAGTCGGATCAGAGCGAGGACCATGGAGGGGTCGCGGTAACGGAAGGCCTGATACCGGCTCGAGATCATCTGAAGGAGCGTGAGATGCGGGGCGAGAAGTTTGCGCGCCGCTTCTTCGTTCTTGTCGATGACGGAGCGGTCGAAGGCGGCAAACTCGGTCTTCTGCACCAGTGGGTGTTTATAGCTGGAGACGCGCAGAGCGTAGCGACATCGGGGTGAGCATGACTCCGAAGCAAGCTCGACGTCCATTCAACCCGGGGAACGAGGACTCACTTGAGCGCGGGTGAGAAGAGCCCTCGCTTGTTCTTGACGGACCAAGTCCAACCGGCGGAGATCTCGACCATAATCTTGGTCTCCATCTCCGGCCTCTCGCCGATCATCCACGTCCAAACGTGGCTGGCGACGGTGAGGGCAGAAGGGGTGAAAACTCGGACGGGGATGGCGACGACGTAGTGCAAGAGCTCAAAATCAGCCTGCGGCAAAGCGACGATGATGGCCGCGCAGCGGTAAAGCAAGCGACGCAGTTCAGCCAGAGGGAGGCTGGCCTTCTTGGTTTGAAAGGCGTTCATGAGGCGCCTGAGATGGTTCTTGACGGCGGAGACGTTTGACGGCGACACGGTCGAAGACGGGTCCTTCTGGAGCTCGAAGAGACCTGTGCGAAGAGAAGGCGCAGGCAGGAGGGAGGGGGCGAGGTCCGGTGGAGAGGATGAGGCGACGTCGTTAAAGAAGCGTCGTCGGCCGATTAGTCTCACCTTGAGATAGAGCAAGATGGATGCCAGTCATCTCGCCGAGGTAATTGCTCTTGGCCGCCAACTCGCCCACAAAGCTACTGGACGCATCAGCCCGCCAGCCTCCGAGCTGGGGCAAGAACGCTGTGCACGCATGCAAATGCCGATGGAAATCAGATGAGAAAGTAACGGGGAAGGAAAAGGGAGCCGGTGACCGGGGGGGGCAGCTCGCTTCGATGAAACTCACTATCCTTGCGGGCGGAGGCAGGAATGAAACGTGCAAAGTCGACGGCGATCGAGGCGCCCAGTTCGTTCGTGCCGGGCAGCGTTTCGTCGTCCACGGTGCCGAGGTACCTCTGCCGAAGGGGTCCGTAGCGAAAACGGCGTTCAAAGACCCGTCTGACATGCGAGACCGCTTCGAAAAACGTCGACGAGCGAGCGAAACGAGTGGCTCACCTGCAGAATGCCTTGCAGCTCGACCGGGGCGCGGTCCATGACCGAAGCGAGCCATCCCCTGGCACGCTGATGGAGCTGGGTGAGGATCTCGTTTCGCTCGGCATAGTTGTCCGACAGGTCGAACGAGATGTCGGCTCGGGAGGACGCGAAGCTGTACTGGGGAGTGTACTGGAAACATGGGGAAGAAAAGGCGTTGCCGTTTCAGCAGAAAGCACGGACGTCTCGCGCGCCCTCCCCTCCTGCCCAACCTGTCCGCCGCCGGCTCACCTCGTCGTTATACTCCCCCTCGCAGGCCTTTCTCAAGAGGGTCAATATCTCCAAAAGGCAGACGACAAGAGTGGTCTCGCAGAGCAAGGACGGGTACGCGCCAAAGAGACGGTCGAGATACTTGAGCGACACGTGGCGGACCTTCTTGGACCGGTGGCAGCTGCCGAGGAGGAACTGCTCGAGCTCGGAGATGATCTGCGGATCTAGGCTGTGGCACTCGACTTGGCGGGAGAGGTCGGAGAGGACGGAGGTGATGACCTTGTCTGCGACGGCCTCCATACACCCGATCAGGGAACTGTCGTTGACGCCCTCGTTGACAAAGTACCAGAGCATCATGGAGGGGCGGCCCATGTCGGAGCGCATCACTTCGAGCCGGTAGATGGTGAGCAGGAAGGTGACCTGAGCGAGACTGAAGTAGCGGATCTCGTGGGCATGCGAAGGGATGACGGCGGTCAAAGCCTGACGCTGAGCGCTCAGAGTCTAGAGGGCAAGTGTAGCGGGAGATCGGGGAATCGTCCGAACGGGTCGACGTCAGCGAAGGAAGGAAGGAAGGAGTCGCATTCGCACATCCAAAGACGAACGAGAGACAAGCAGAAGGGGAAAAGCCAAGCCAAGGGCGAAGGCGAAACTCACGACGCTGGAAAAGTCCCTTCTGAGGACCGAGTTATACTCGAGGTCGCTCTCCAGGTAATTATGCGCCGTCTCGGGCACCAACGCCGGCGTCTTCAATGCGATCCTCTGCAAGCTGTCGGTATGAAGCTCCAAGGAGGAAGCGACAGAGTCCGGAGCGGCGGCGGCAGCAGCAGCAGCAGCAGCAGGAGGCGACTTTTCGTCGGCAAAGCCGAAGAGCACGGAGAGGAACCACATGTTGCGGAACATGGAGACGACTTCGGGGGAGGGATCGACGTGGGGTACGAGCTCCTCGTGAGAGAGGAGGGTGTCGATGACGGGGAGCAAGGCGGCCAAATCGTTGGTCAGGGCTGTGATCTGTTTTCAGGACCCAAAGGGGGCCGGCGCGACAAAACAAAACCAAAGGGACGGCAGAACAAAAACCAAAGGGACAGCAGCAATGGGCGAGAGTCAGTCAGGCGGGGCCCGAGGCGAGATCACCACAGAGAAAGAAAGAATAAAACCAAACGGACGACGCACTTCCTGCTTTCCGTGCTTCTGACTGGCGGACAGCTCCTGGAGCTGCATACCCTTATACTCAAAGAGCTGAAGTAGCTCGACAAGATAGGCCTCCTGCTTATCCTTATTATCGTCGCCCTCCAATCCCTTGGCCAACATCGTCTGTGCCATGAGCACGGGCACGCTATGGTACCGAGGATCAACGGCGCCGGAGGCTCTGCTGACTTGGGAAAAGGCTTTGATGACGTCGGTGAAGGATTGCATGGGTGCGTCGAGAGCGAGAAGGACGAGGTTGGCTAGGATGGCGCCTTCGGCTAGACGGTCGGTCGTGCGGAGACGCTGGAGGAGCATCGAGATGGCCAGCATGATGATCTGCGGCGGAAGTGGAAGCGGCGTCGTATCATCCACGCGTCACAAGGTAAATAAAAAAAGCCGAGAGGAGCGAACCGAACCAAGAGGTCGGGAAAAAAAAAAGATCTTCTCACCTCGTCATTGCCAAACTCGAGAGCGAGGGCGGAAACAAGGCTGACGGTGCTAATTTGGACCTGCCTCTTCTGGTCGTCCGTCTGCAAATGCCCATGGCCGGTACTGGAAGGTGAGGAGCCGGTTTGAACAGAGGCGGTGGGGTTGAAGGCGGTGGAGGCACTGGCGCTCAGTCCGGCGCTGGCGATCGAAGAGGTGGTGGCGCCGCTGGCGCTGCTGCCGCCTTGGACGTCTTTGGAGAGGTAGTTGAGGAGCGAATACATCGTCGACATCATTAGGTCGTCGCCGGGGGCGATCTTCGTCGTCGAAAAGGGGGGGGGGGAGGGATTAAAAAACGACGCGGGGGGGAAATAAAAATGACGCAAAGTCGGTCGACGGGATGACATGAACGAAAGAGAAAAAAAAAAAAGGCCAGTTGGTCGCTCACCTTGACACATCGGGCAAGACACTTGGCAGCAACGGTCAAAAGCGGCGGTGTGTAAGTGCCCGTAGCCGGATCTGTCTCAAAGATGGGTAAGGGCGAAGTGGCGAAGCGGCGGAGGTGTTGGGTCATGGGCATGGCGAGGGTGGGGAAACTGTATGCATGGCCGCGGGAGGGGGGGGGAGGGTGGAGGCGCGGCGGACAGAAGGATGGGGAGACGGGCACGAGCAGCTCAACGGACGGACGGACAAAAGGAAAATAAGACGAAGACTGAAACGCACTTGAGCACGACCAGGTTGACGGCCTGCAGCGCAGCACCCTGAACGACAACGTCATACACGGGCGCGTTTTCGCTGAGGAGGAGCCTTATGCGCGTCATCAGCTCGCTGTCGGCGGTGCGAAGAGTCACCGAGCAGAGCGCGGCGAGTTTCTTTGCGGAAGGCGGGACGGATGTGGAGGGAAGGAGGCGGGGGGAGAACGCGGACGTGGAGGGCGTCCATCAGCGGTCGACGAAGGACAAGGTCCCCAAGAGGCTCGAGCGTCAGTCGAGACGGACGGACGGAGGAGAGGAAGAACGAACGGGGCGCTCACCAAACTCTCGCTCATAATCTCTAAAGGATAAACATCGCCGGCCACGTCCGCGCCGGCCCCAAGGCCATCCCATCCGGCGACGCCTACGCCAACGCCGAGTCCAGGGGCAGAAGGGGAGAACCCAACCACGTTTTCGACAAACTCGAGAAGCTCCTCAAAGGCGCTCAGCACGGCGTCCTGGACGTCTTTGAGAGCGTGTTTGATCTCCTTCATCGTGTTCGTCGTCACCACCGATTCGGGCGCGTGCTGGGTGATGAGCGGGGCGGGGGAGGCGAGCAGGCGGCTCCATGAGAGGGAGGCGGCGAGGGCTGGGGGCGGAAAGTGGGAAGCGGATGGGGTGGTGGAGGAAGGGGAGATGGGGAAGTACGAATCTTGAGGGGCGGGCGAGACGGCGCTAAGGCCCAAGGGAGTGAAGGGCTCGGCGCTGGGAGAGAGGGGCATGCCCGGGCCGGGCTCAGGTCGATCTAGAGGAGCGGAAAGGGCGCGTTGGACGTTCTCCCCGTCGACGAGGGCCTGGGCGAGGACGGTAGACCAGGTCTCGACGAGACCGCAAAGGACAAAGTGGCCAGAGAGAGGACGGCCAAGGGCGCGGTATCTGGCGAGAAGGTTGGAGCGGTAAATCCGACGGTCCTCCTCTTCTTCTTCCTCTCGCTCCTCGTCTGCCGCTGCAGCAGCTCCGCTAGGACCGCCGTCGACGGTCTCTGCGGCTCCTCCGAAGGAACGGGAAGAGAGAGGCTGCTGAAGGAGGAGCATCGAGTCGAGCCTAGCGACGCGCTTGGGTTCGAGGAGGGGCTTGGTGAGGTCGATGATGCGGCCAAACTCGGAGAGCGACCAGGCAAAGGGAACGGAGGTGATAGCGCGGTAGAAGCCGTGGAAGAGAGGGACGTGGGCGGTGGTGATGCGGTGCGCTAGGAGTAGAAAGAGAATGCGGGATAGAAGAAAGAAGGGGAGGGTGGGCGACCGAACGACATGACACAACACGTTCCAACCCACCATCATTGCCGCGGAGACCGTCTCCGACTTGGTGTAAAAACCCAAAGATGCTCTCCAGCGCGTCAGCCCTCCACCAAGGCGCCCTATCAGCGACCCTGATGAGGGCGGCCGTGACGGCAAAGGCAAGCTGGTCGGGGAGACACCACTCGGCGCCCCATGTGCCGACGGCCTCTTCAAAGGCGGTGGAGGGGAGGGAGACGAGGAGGGAGGAGAGGGTTCGAAGGAGGGGTTCGAGGTGCGGGTGGGCGTCGGCGGAGGAGGAAGGGGAAATGCGGGCGAAGAGGGAGGAGGCGGAGAGACAGAAGGCGATGTTGGAGCGCACGAGCGCGGCGGCCTGGGGGGGGGGAGGGAAGGTAGAGAATGGAAAGAGGTGCGGGACATGGTGCGTCGGAGGGAAGGAAAGGAGGAAAATGAAAAGAGTGAGATGGTGCGCCCCTTCGCGGCGTCTTGGACCGCTGGACCGCTAGAGCGACTCACCATCACCGTCTTAGGCCCCCCCTTAGACGCCCGCTCGACCTTCCGTTTAGAAGGCCCGGCAGCGTCAGTGATGAGACAAACATCTTCATGAGCGGCGCAAGGGTCCTCAGCAACGTTGGTGGCGAGGTCGTTGAGGATGAGCTGGTGCAATGGGGTATCTAGGCTAATTCCGGCGGACGGGGCAGTGGGCAGCGGGCGGGGTGAGCTTCCTTCGATGGGGAGCCGGCATGGTGCCGTGTCCGTGGGGAGGCCTCGGAGGGCCGATAGGAGAAACGCACCTGTCCATCTGAACAACCTTATGGTTTGTGTATTTCGAGAGCTCTCGGTGAGCTCGGGGATGGGATGGTGAACGGAGGAAGAGAGAGAAGGACTGCGGAGGGCGAAGGGAGGAATATGGAGCGCATGGAAGGACGCCTGTGATCGGAGGCCATTGCCGGGATGGGGTGGTGACGCCGCGCACCGCAGCCGCTCGCCCGTCTCTCCCTCTTTCACACACACACTCACCTCAAGTCTCTCCCTGTATTGCACTTTCCCACTCGACTGCAGGAAGATCGTCTAATGTACAACCTTCCTCGAGAGCCGACTGGCCGCTGACGAGGGATACTCACGGTGATATCCCTTATCGAATATCGCGTCATGCGCATGCTCCGCCGCCATCGCGTACATTTGGGGAATCGGAGTCGACGAACGCGAACGATCTCATGATTATGATCTCGGGCACGTGATGCCGTGTTCACGTGCGCGCAGGACCGCTTTCGCGTACTTCTTTCTGACTGGAATAAGGCATGGTGCGGGATAGAGGGATAGGATTTGGACAACGTGGAGCCGGCGAGAGACGGCCCGCCCGCTGCCCGCCGGCCTACTTGGCGAAACTCGGATGGAAGGACGGCCGGTCCATGTCCCTGTCCGTGTCGGCGTCCGCGTCCGCGGCCTCTGGTCAACGTGGGTGACGTCGTGGAAGGCGGCGTGTAGAAGCCATGGAGCGGGCTCGCGGCGAGTTTATCGGAGTGGCTCGGACAACGTAACATGCGAGGTGTGCTAGGGGGTACGACGAGGCGAGCATGGTCGGGCCAAGGCCAAGGCGCGATGCGATTCAAATTCGCGCCCGCGTCGCGTCGCCAGGGCCGATGATCGAGACGAGTGGTTCTGTTTGTCGGCCGGGCGCACGAGCCGGGGTAGCGATGGCCCGTGCGCGTTCTCCGTCGCTGGAGGACACGGGAGAGGGAGAGGGAGAGGGAGACGGACATACGACACTGGCATGTGCCGTGAACGAGGAGCAGTCGCGTCGCGTCGGTCGCTCGCTGGCTCACACGACCCATGACATGACATTGACATGCGCGTGCCACGGCGACGGCCACGGTCGCCAACGACTAACGACACGTTCGCCAACGACTCAATCGCCATCAAGCTCGCCTCGCCTCGCCTCGCCGCGGCAAGGTCGGGTCGGAGTCGAGGTGGGTCGCGCTGGTGCGAGTGCGGCTGGAGGGGCAACGTCAACAGCCACGTCCGTCCGTCGGTCCACGTCCGTCCGTCGGTCCACGTCCGGCTCTCCGCTCCACACTCGCTGGCCGTTTGTCGCGCCGGTCTGTCCGTCGCGGCATCGTCCCGACCAGACCAGACCAGACGGCGTCTCGTCCGACCACCGTACAGGCCGAGGTCGACATCGAAATCGCTCAACCGAGGTCGGCTGTGGCCGTCTGTCTAAGTGGACGCGTTTACCAAGCTATTGTCAATCCGCTAGACGGTCGACACCGACACCCACAACACAACTCCCGCTCCAGAAAAGGGGCGACGGCGACGGCGACGGCGACGGCGACGGCGACGGCGACGGCGACGGCGGTGGACACGGAGACTCCATCTTCATCTCTCCTATCCCGTTCCGGTCGTCCGCTCTACCTACCGTCCATCCCTCCGTCATCGGCCACGGCCACGGCGGATCGAAGGAAGGGTGAAAGGAAATGAAAACAAACCAATACAAAAGAATGGAGAGCGTCCGACGGACACCAGGGGCGGCGAGTATATAATATACACTCGTCTCCTCTCCTCGCCGCCACCCTCCTTCCACCCTCCCTCCTTCGCCTTGGCTCCCTCCTTTCACCCTCTCTCGCCAGCCCATCCCTCCTCCATTGGAGAGAGAAGAAAGAGACAAACAAAGCAGACCAATAATGGGTCACGGCTCCGAGCCGCCCTCCGAACAACAGCCCGACGTCGACCAGCCTGCACCCGCCACGGAGGCTTTCTCGACGAGACCACGTGACCTGGCTAACACTCGAGCGGGCGCTATGATGACCAGCGACAGCAGCGGCGGCGGCGGCGGCGGCGGCGGCGGCGACTTACAAGTAGAACGTAATAAAAGATCGACGGCCGAGGAGAAAGAGGACGAGGAGGATAACGACAATGACAACGACGACTCTCGCGCGCGTCGATCACTCCGCCAAGAACAAGAACAAGAACACCCACAATCATCCCCGGCCGCAGCAACTCCACCACCACCATTCAAGTCTCCTTCGACACCTTTCTTCGCTCCTCCTCCCTCCTCCCCTCTTCTCGTTCCCAGCCCACAACGACCGCGTTCCACTTTCTCCAACACTCTCATCCCCGCCGCCTCGTCCTCGTCCACCGCTTCATTTATCTCCAAAGGCTCCTCCACCTCGACCTCGACCACTCGCTCGCCCTCCGTAGCGTCCTTCTTTGTCTCCCCTCCCCTCCACCATCGCCCCCCTTCCCGTTCGCCCAAACAAACCTTCTTCGACGCCTCGCCCATCTTCCCCGACTTGCCCTTTTGCTCTCGCTCCGCCGCCAACATCGTCCATCGACGTCCCAGCGAAAGCCAAAGCTCGTACTTCCCATCCTCGATTGAACGCGAGTTATACAACACAAAGCCCAGAACCCCGATCCCGGCCGTCTTGCTCGCCGACCCCGAAGCTCCTCGTGTCCATTCATTCGGCCCCAATTCCCGCGCCGAACACGACGACCCTTTTACCCAGATCCCCCCGCCCATCATGCTCCGTCCAGCCGCCGTCACCAAGCTCCTAGCCAAGCTCACCCGGCCGTCCGCCAGGGAGACACCGCCGCCATTGGGCTTGCATACCGCCGCCCTCGTCATGATGCGTGGCGGCGAGGTATATGCTTATGACAGTCAGTACGATGCCAGGTTGTGCCTCATGGAGGATGCAGTCGGGGGTGGAGAAGAGGGCGAGGGCGAGGGCGAGGGCGAGGGCGAGGGCGAGGGCGTGGGCGTGGGTGAGGGTGAGGGCAAGGGCAAGGGCAAGGGAAAGGCTAGGGCCGGTGTCGTCGCCGACTTGCCTGGGAGAACGGCAGGGAAGGGCAAAGACGGCGAGAAGAAGGACACGCCCAGGGTTGGCCAAGGTCTCATGTTCTCCCAGCCTATAGGCGGATCGCGCCCTTCTTCCAGTCTTCTCGGGCAAGAGAGGGTTCGCGTGCTCGCAGCCGTGGCCAGTCAGGCGTGGAAGGAGGAGATGGCCGAGGTGGGTGCTAAGCTCGCCGCCGCTGACGGTGTCGCCATGGGTGAGGGAGAGGGAGCCGCGCCGACGGCCGGAGGGGCCGCGCCGGCAAGGACGGCTATGATGCCGGCCGATTTTAGGGGCCAAACGGGGGTGAGAATCGAGAGGGGACGCGCAAAGGGATTGATCGTGCCGTTGCTTATCGAATGCGAGGTGAGTCGTCGCGCCCAGGGCCGTCCGTTCGTGTTTCTCGGTTCGTGGCTGGCTCACAACCATGTCGTATCGCGCGTGTCCCTTTCATGCGCCCAGCTCGGCCGCATCCTCGTTCTTCCCGTCTTACCACCACCTCGCCCCGCTCCCGTCTCCGCCCCGGTCTCCGCCGCTTCTCGCTCGTCGTCTTCCAACGCCTCCACGCCCCACCCGACCCCACCACCATCGCGCCCAGGATCACAAGCGCCGTCCAGACGCGGTACGCCGTCTGCCTCGCCTTCTCGAGCGTCCGTCGGAGACTCGCCGGCGTCTGCGACGGGCGCAAGCGCGGGCGCCTGGACGCAAGGGAGCGCGAGTATGGAAGGCAGACTCGGCACGCTCACCGCTCCGAACCCGTTCATGATCCTCGTGCTCAACTCCGACGAAAAGACGGAGTGGGGCGTCTTGCATGCCAAGGTGAGCAGCCCCGCTTCGGCCTTTTTTTCGCCGCCTTGTTTTCTTCCCGACGAGCTGATGGATTCCTTTGTCCACACGTCGCACACCTCGTCTCCAGGCCCGAGCCCTCCTCGCCCACCTCGCCCCATCCCTCACCGCCCTCTCCCACCTCTTCGAGCCCTCGCCATCTACCGCCGTCCCTCGGTTCTCGTCCCGCTTAAGCGTCGGCACCGCTAGTACCGTCGTCAGTCCGGAGAGGTCGGAGAGGTCGGAGAGGTCGGAGAGGACGAGGTGGGCTAATGAGGATGGCCGCGGTCGTCGGTGATACTCGCTCGCTTCAGACGACCGGCCGGTCGGCGGCGTGTCGTCTCGATGTCGAGGCCATCCGGCCACAACGCTTTCCCTTTCTCTGCTCGTCGCCTCCTCGCTCTTCTCAGCATCCCCTCCTCTTCGAAAGCTCGCACGCTCGATGCCGTTCCCTGACTGGTCCTCCGTGCATCATTGCATCTGTTCATCGGCTCATCGCACCCTTCCTCGTATTCTCTTTTGCTCGCTCGCTCGACATCTCCACTCTCCCTCCGTCCCTCCATTTCATCGTCCATCGTCATTCCATTTCATCGTTCGTTCATCGTTCGTTTCGCATCGCAAAACTGAACATTGATACCATACTGCTTCTAACTAGCTAGCTACCTCTCTCCCTCTCCGTCTTGTTTGCCGTTTCAATCCAATCCAATCCATTCAATCCATTCCCATCTATCCCGAAGGCGCACCTCGCCCGTCTATCTCTACCAACCAACCGTCACCTAAGATGAGATGAGACGAGATGAGACGAGATGAGATGAGAGAGAGAGGGAGCGAACGAATAGCCCTTCCTAGCCCTTCCCTTCACCTCGACGACGGCCCGCGCACAGCACTAGGCGTCCAGCAGCAACACACAGCAAAGCCATCCTGACCGCCTTGTCCTGTCGCCTACCCTGCCGTTCACTGACCAACTGACTGACTGGACTTTTACTTGGACTGGACTGGACTAACTGACTGACTTGACTGATCGAAAGAGCTCGCTCGGAACTTGCATATGCAAAGAGAGAACGAGAAAAAAAAACACTATTTTTTCTCTCGATTTCATCGGTTGTTGTAGAGACGAGACTGGACTGGACCCGGAACAGCAAATTGGGACGAGGGGGCCTCGAAGGGAATGCAATCCAAGGAAAGCAAGGGAAAGGAACTGGGGCGAGGAGGGCCGTCATCTCGCTCATCAGAGCGCCTTTTCGAAAAATTCGACGAGGCGCTGGTAGACGTCCTTGTAAGCGGCCACGCACTCTTCGTTCTTTAGGTCTGCCCGTGCGGCTGCGAAGCCGTGCCAGACGTTGTCTACGCCAAGGCGGGGGAGAAGGAACGTCTTCGTCAGATTCAGCCAGCCAAACCGGGGCGAAGGAAGGAAGGCATGGAGACGCACCGTAGACCTTGGACACGCTCTTGGACGCAATGGGCAACTTCTTAACCTCTGCCTCAAACTTTGCAAACTCGTCCTTCGGCTCGTCCTTCGACGGGAAGCTGGCGATAGGCACCTGCAGCTTCTTCGCGTCGTTGTGGTCCAGCATGGCCGGGTGGACTTGGGCCACGGCGTCGACTGGGCACGGGGACTGGCCGCCCACTTGGACGGTGAGCTTGCCTTGAAGACGGGAAAAAAAAAGGTCAGCCAAGCGAAAGGGAATCGGTGGAGGCCCAGGAGAGTACAACGACGTCGCCGAGCACCGCCACGACCGACTCACCACCCCAGCAGAAACCGACCAGGCCGGCCTTTTCGGCACCACGCTTGCGTACTTCCGACGCCACTGCGTCCACCTCGGGCTTGCGGGCTTGGAAGTTGCCGGCGTCGCCGAAGACTGCGACGCCGTTGTGAGAAGAGAGGAGCGGGATGGGATTCGATGAGCGATCGGTGGGACGCGACGAGCCTGGCCGCGTTACTCACACTTCTGGAGCTCTCGCTGCTTCTCCGGCGTGTTGGGAGGGAAATTCTCGATCGGGAAGGGCTTGCCGCGGAAAAAGTCGGGCATGTACTGAGGTGGAGAACGACGGAGACGGACGAGTGGCAGTATGAAGTAGGGTGAAGCGGCGCCCGTCTCTGAGATGAGGATTACCCACCACCCTAGCCTTGAGCGTCTCGGCGACAATGTCAGCGCCCTGGAGGGTCTGCGGGAAGAAGCCGAAGATGTCGTACACGAACACGATCGCCTTCTTGGCGTCGGCGGGGCCGTGGACGTACGTCTTCAGACCCGCGACCTCCTCATAATTGCCCTTGGGGGTGTAGTCGTGCTGGACCTGGGAGGGAGAACGGGACAGGGGTCATCGGTCAGGTGGGGTGCGATGTGAGTGCGATAATCGGGACGGACGCTGATCGATGGTGGTGGAGCGAGCGACGCACGGGAGGGATGGTGCAGCAAGCTGTGTGCGACGAGGTGGACAGTTGGAGTCGGATCAGTACCGGCAAGTCGATTCGCTCCTTCTCTGCCTGCTTCCTTTCCTCCTCTCTTTTTTCACGAGTTCCCTTGCTCACTAACCCTTGTTCGTGTTGGTGGCCATGGCGAAGTACCTTTTAAGCGTTCTGTCGCTGGAAGATCGAAGGGCGTTTGAATGCCGACGGTTGATGTTGCCAGTGGACGCAGAGCGAGAGGACAGGCGGGCCAGCGGGAGCAGCGAGTGGGAAGAGAGGGCCCGGGCGGGCGAAGCGGCAGTCGTCAGCGTGTGCGCGGGGCCAGCGAGGAAGACGGCCGGCGGGAGGGAGGGGAAGAGGGAGTGTGGGCGCGAGAGGAAGAAGGAGCGGAGAAGGAGAGGTGGACGCATTGGGAAGACGACTTACGGTGTTTGTTGGATGGAGGTGGAGGTAGAAGGAAGGGATAATGAGATCGCCCATTGGAATTTGCATTTATGCTCGCTGATGCAAGACCGACCGTCTCTGCTCCGATCTGCTGGTGAGGTTTGACTTTCGACGACCTTCTGTCCGTTCGGCGGTCCGCCTGTCAAAGCCGATCCGACGAGGGCCGACTGCTCATTCTGCTCTATCATCGACTACAACTTCCGATCCTTCCTCCAACACCCCCTCTCTTCCTCGCTAGGCGCCGACGAGATCGCTCTGTTGTGCCTTCACTGCTTCCCAAATCGTAGACACGTTACGTCATCCGACCTCCACCGAGACGGCAAGTCGCGCTGATCGAGCGGCTGTCAAGACCGCAGCCGGTGACCGCAGCAGGCAACGTTAGCACGTGCGCTCCGACCATCCGAAGGCATCAAACCGAATATCCGCCCGCGCCTTCTCTCCCCCAAGCACTTGACATGTGTGATTTCACGTAAAACCGCGTAGACGGTAGCATACCGTGGGAATTTGGCCCGACTACCCCTGTGTACTACCATTGCGCCCACGCTCCCTCTTGATGAATACACTCCACGTTATATACTATCAGCCATAGTCAAGATCACATCTGGTAGCAGGGCTTACCTGATCTTACTGCTCACTGCAACTTGGACGTCAGCCTCGCAACAACGCCAGCCCCGACCTTTTAACTTGCAATGAGCTCACAATACCCGCTGGCGTAGAAAAACCGCGAGCGGGTATTGTGAGCTCATAGCCAGTTGAAAGGTCGGGGCTGGCGTTGTTGACGTTAAAGTTGTATATGTGAAATCACACATGCATGCCCTCCTCGAACGTCGTCGAGCGTCGCGAGCACGCTCTCAGACCGTATGGTCTTCGATAGGACACCGACAGGGCGGGCTCCATGTCAGTCGTCATCTTGAGGATGCTCAAAGAAAGTGAGGACACGAAGATGCGACGCCCACCCTAATTTTCCGTCGCTGACCTCCGGTGCTGTTGTTCATTTCTCAGCTGCGACCTTCTTCACCCTGCTTAACGTTGTGGAAATCGGTACGTTTCAATCCGAGCAGGCACGAACGTGCTATCGTGTCTCGAGACTGACGAGTATATTTGACAGGCTTCGCCCAAGCGCTTTTCTCCCTCGACGCGGCGGACAACAACATCACGGAGACGAGTCGCGTGGTAAATGCTCTCATCCAAGCTCTGCTCACTGGGCCTGATGTTAGCATTGGAGAGGAAGGCTTTGGGAAGCCTTTCGGTGAGTGTTGTAGCGTTCTTCGCGCGCTCATCCGGTGCTCGAGGATGTCGGGCTGATGTCTAAACGAGACATGCTTGTACAGGGGCTATCATATACTACCTCAACGTCTTCATCGTTGCCAGTATGTACTGCTTCTGTCTGAGCATTACTGCGTCAGGTCCAACTTTGAGCGCGCCGCGGTCCTCTGCATTCACCCCGTCCATCACACAGTTATCCTCGTAAATATCCTCATCGCCTTCTTCGGCAGTGCCTATCAACAGGTCGAGGACAATGCCATCGACGAGTTTCTCGTCTTCTTCACTGATAAGACGATCGCTGCTATCAGAGTTCGTTTCTCCTTCTTGCATGTGCTCAAAATAGCCCTAAGTGTGTTGGCCGAAGAAAAGCTGATTGGACAGCGCCATGCTCACTTTTTCACATGCACATGACTTTCGAATAACAGGCACCCGACCAATACGTCTATCTGCCGCCATTCAATTTGCTGGAAGGTAAGCTTCTCACGATGGTCTGGTGGGATAAGAGTTGGTCGGTAACGTTTCCCACACTTGCGCTTTTCCAACCGTTCAGCCATCTTCATCGTCCCGTTGGAATTCATTATCCCTCGTGACGCTTATGCTAAACTAAACAAGGTCGTACAGAGGTGAGACTTCGACCTCGCTGGTAGCAGGTTTGCCTGATTCCCGGCGGTGACACTGACTCGATGAGTCCTGTGGACGTGCTAGTGTGGTCTTTTTTATCCCCCTGTGCATCATTGGTAAGTCTTTCCTGCATTAGCCTGATTTCCTGCTTGGAAAGTGCTGGATGCCTCCAGTACAAGTGAGCTTATGCGTTAGTACGTCTTTACCCACTTTCTCCGCGAAGCGCTCTACGAATCTCGCCGGGACGCTCCTCGCCTTCGCTCGGCACGAGAAGCTTCGATGCTCATCCACGAGGCAGAACGTTCCGAGAGAGCGCACGATTTGGATGGCAGCTCGGTTGAGGAACCGGAGACGCCTTTCGACTACGACGACGAGCATCCACGGGAACGTTGGCACGTCCGGGGGCGCGCCTCATCCGAGGATCACCAGGGTGAAGTGGGACGACCTGCTGAAAAGGGTGCCTCAAGCCGGCGTGAGTAACCAGCGTATCCTCATAGTTCAAGCTGAGGGCACCCGTGCCACGTTTCAGCGGTGTTCGACAATCTGCTCTCGTCCTCTGATGTCTTGTCTCTCATCAGCAGAAGCAGTCAGCCAAGGGCCAGGACCAGGACGACGCTAGGTCGACAAAAGACGGAGCCGTGACAGGCGTTTCCGGAGAGGACATGGCGACGATCCTGAGTGAGCTGAAAGCCCTCCGAGCAGAGATTGCTCAGTTGCGCAAGGAACAGCG
This sequence comes from Peribolospora baueri, assembly GCA_029717555.1. Lineage (NCBI taxonomy): Eukaryota > Fungi > Basidiomycota > Peribolosporomycetes > Peribolosporales > Peribolosporaceae > Peribolospora > Peribolospora baueri. The sequence goes on along the minus strand of JAMDHS010000068.1, from coordinate 10,870 downwards.
AGCGATGGTTACGAAGGACTGACGGAGACAATTCAGACGGTAGGAGTGGACCAGGTTGGACGGTTCTTTTGTTTTGGTGCGGAGAAGGTCCGAATGTGTACGGAAGGAAGAACGGAAGGAAGGAAGTGCTTTGTCTCTTTGTTTCTCGATCTCAATCTAGGCACATCTCCCGTTGCATGCGAAAGAGGCTCCATTCACCTTTTGTCGACCGTCTGTCATTAGACAAGAGACCAGCCAGCACCGCTTCACATCGTCGAATCACGCAGACCTTCAACTGAAGGACATCTCGGACCACAGAGACGGGGTCGCCTAATTTACCGCGTTGTGCCTTTTCAGTCAAGCTTGTGTCAGTCCCGGGCCCAGGGAGGAGGTACGTCTTTTCCTTCTTCTTCCGCCTTGTCGCCTTCCTCTTTGGTCTTGTGGACTGCGCAGCCGTCGGGAACATCGAATCTTGGCCCAAGTCAGCTTTTGGATTCAGCACCAGCGAAAGGAAGTGTATGGACAAGAGCGACTCACCCGTATCCGCGGCGTGCTCAGCCGGGGCGTAGATGGTGTACAAGATTAAAGGGTTCGGCTGCAGATTCACCGAGGATCCAGCGCTCAGCAAACACTCCTACGTCGGGGCCAAGCCCGAGGCGGAGCCGATCGCAACTCACACCGGTGTTTAGGAAGTTGTGCTTGCAGCCAGCCGGGACGATGACGATGTCGCCTGCCTCAACGTCCTTCTCTTCGTCGTTGACTATGGCCCTTGCAACGCCGGAGACGAAGGAGAGGGTCTGGTCCACTTTATGGATCTGTGTCGAGACGCGGCGAGAAGGCGCGTCGGATATGTGGGAAAATCACCCATCTCTGCTCCCAAAAAAAGACTGAATCCATTCCCTCCGTTACCCACCTCTTCACCGATCTCTCCATTGGGTGGCACGGTCATGAGGACGAGCTGGGAGTGAAGTCCGGTCCAGAGGACGCGGCGGAAATCGGAGGACTTGGATGCCTCTGCAGCAATCTGCGGGAAGTAGACCATGCGATCGTGCCTGCGCGCGAGAGAACAGAGATAGAGCAGTGAGTGCTCAATCATCAGCTGTGTACTATCTTTGTGCTCAATAGCGAGGCGAGGTTCTACGGGTACCGAAGACGAAACGCCCTGAACCTACACGGTGGACCCGGTGGGGACGTGGAGCGTCATCTTGGAGCTAGAGAAAGTACGTTTTCCAAAGGCCGAAGAACAAATAGGAGCAGCTCGAAAAGCAGTCAGGGAGCTAAAGCGGGGGACCAAGATTGCGAAAGGACATGATTTTCATACCTTACATGACGATTTGCGAAAAAACAGGGATAGTTCAGTGTGTCAACTACGATGCATCGATTCGTCTGTAACGTAGTTGATGCCTGAAGAAAGCCCTTCGAGTAGTCTTACGAATCGCGCTCGGTGCGCTTGATCTTCTTGAACTTGTTCTTGTTCTTCAGGTCGACGTCGACGTCGGTCTTCTGCTTCGTGTCGACATCGACATCGTTGTCGTTCTTGTTCTTGGCCAAGTTGAGCTTCTTGCTTCCCCAAGGCCAAGTCCAAGCCGACTCGGGAGTAGCCGTATCGGCCGAAGATGCGGTGTCCGGAGCGATCGCATGGACCTGGCTAGCAGCGGTAGAGGAGGGCTGGTGGACCCCGGCCAACGGTGCTACTTCGGACGTGGGTGCAGCCAGCGAAGGTTGCGAAGAAGCAACGGTCAAGGCCAATGCCACGAAGGAAACGAGAGGGGAACACTTCATGATGAGGGAAAGCGAATGTGCAGAAGGAATGTGGGCTGAGTGAGCGTGTGGGTTGGTTATCGTGGAGAAGAAAGGGCCAAGTAGCGTTCCTGCTGAATTCTTTATATGTCCCTAGGTAATCAAAGAGAGTAGCAAAATCCAACAGAAGGCAATATGAGACGCGGCATTGAGATGAAACTGGTCCAGGGAAGGGGACCATCCCCTGAAGTGACATCATGAGCAGATGGGGTCGACTGAGGAAGAAGAGCGAAAGGTGACGGTTCTTGATCCAAGAGAGGGCCACAGCATTTCTGAGTGAAAAGTGCAATGACAAGACAATTTCTCTAGGCTAGTGAGCGTAAGCCAATCCTATGGGTTCTCAAGCTCAAGACAAATATTTTTGAAAGAAGGACAGACGGAAGAAGTGGGTGCGCTTCGGTCACATACTTTACCATCCACGTGCCAAACCCAACGTTCCCCTGGAGAAGTGTTATATCCAAAAAGTCGCCAGCTTTTCAGACCGATACGAGGACTGCCTTGCCTCGAGCGGGATACGCCGGATAAAGCAGCAAGAAGAAACGGGCCTTCAACGGAGAGGGAACAGAAAGCGGCGGGAAGAAACGGGTTTTCAACCGGCAAAGAAGAAACGGTTTTCAACAATATTGTGCCACGTGGCAAAATGGAAAGGCGTGGACGGAGAATAAGTGGAGGGAGATTAGCGAGGTGAAAAACAAGGACGTTAATTAAAGCAGTAAGAAGAGACGAGTCTTCAACTGGGAGGGAAGATAAAGCGGCGAGAAGAAATGGGTCTTCAACAAGAAAGAAACGGGTCTTCAACCGGCAACAAGAAACGGTTTTCGACAAAGTCGTGCCACGTGGCAAAATAACCTGCGTAGACTGCGGAGTAAAAGGTATAATGAAGCGTACATTCCAGCATCTAGTCACATATTATTAGTCTCGGCCGTCTTATTAGTTTCGACGATCGAAGGATTGCCTCGCTGAAGCAGGCGTGGACCGCTGCCAAATACGTAACTAGGTCACTTACGGTCCTGTGCTGACAGTAGGCAAGGAGGACTCCGTGTGTGGTTCGACCGAGGGTTTGGTCAACATCGTGTGCACCGGGGTGGAAGTGGAGTGAGCCGGTCGTCATGGAGCTGGACGCCGGCGCGGGTTGTGCAACGTCCAGCCCGTTGCTCAGGCAACCGACGCGGAGTCGCCGGCGCACTTGCACATCCCCAAGTCACGACCACCACCCATTTCAACCTCCACCATCCTCCCTCCTCTCTTCCTCTTCTCTTCTCCCTCTCGCCCATCCTGGCTGACGACCACCCGCGCCTCCGTTGCACTAGACGATCGGCGCCCTCCATCAATCTAATCTAGGCATGCAATCTCATCGATCCGGCGCTGCCGTCGTCTCCTCGCCCTGCCAGGTGCCCGATTGCTCCCAGCTCTCCGTCGCAACGAGTCCGGTTCGCCGGTCGGCCGTCTGGCGTCCTCGCGGGTGCATGGTCTGGCTGAAACAGCACATCTGTCTTGCCGTTCGGACCGCCAGCTCACGGGTGGCCACAGTCATGGGCGAAGCGTCGTAAAGGACTGACACGTTCGTCATCGTCATCGTCGGGCAGCGCAGACACCTTTAGACTCGAAATGGAGGCTGAGAATAGCCATCGTCGACCGCGAGGAAGGAGGAGGCTACCACGACGAAGCGCAGTGAGGTACGGTAGCGGTCCTACTTGCAGACGAGCGTGGGCTGCAGGAGGGAGCGTGTGCGATAGCCGTCCTCGCTCGTTGCGACTGTGCATGCTTCCTCATTCCCCTTGGCCGCCCTGGCATATCCTTCTTCCGCTCGCAAGTCCGCCCACGCTGCTCACAGGCCTCCAGCCCTCCCCGTCGTCGCCATCCGCCCGTAGTGGTCGCCGTCGTCATCCGTTCCAGGGCGGGCGGTGGGTGGGTGAATTGAAGTACATCTACTCGACCTTAACGGGGCGCCCCGAACAACTTTTCCCTCTCCCTTCCTTCTTCCCAGTGTCCCTCCCCAGCGCTCTCGTCCCCTCTTCGTTACCCGGCTCGGTCCGTCGTTCTCCCGCCCCTCTCCACTTCGCCTTCACCTTCGTTTGCACCGCGAGCACGTAACGCCCCAGCGGCCTCTGCCTGCCCGTTCACTCGCCTTTGAGAGACCTTCCCCCCTCATTCCTTCAGTTTCCCCGGTAGCTCACTTCGCCTTGTCTCGCCGGTCTGTTGGCAGGAACGGTCCTGCTCGATAATCGTCGACCTCCAGCACCTTCCGTCCTTGTTAAGACGATTACGACCACATCGACTGGCACGAATTCACAACGTGCAAGGACGTTATCCGTTCCATTTGGACATTTACTTCCCTAGCCGTCGCTGGACGATCTCTACGCCCCTCGCTGGTCGATTCGTTCTTTTCACACCCTCTCGCTCTTCGGGTCGATTCCGGTCTTGACCACGGCTGGACAACCTGACAAGAAAGCCTTCATTCCACAGTCGCAGTGAGCCTTTCACAGATCGGCCTCGTCTGTTCGTGACCCCCTCGCATGCGAACATCCTGACCTCTTCGCTCTTTGCTTGTCCTCACTATGTGCCTGCCCAGCTTTGACCATGCACCTCACTAAGTCCACCACCGGCGTTGCCCTCCTGGCCTCCTTCCTCCTTCCCTTCAGTGCAGTAGCTCAGACATCCGAGGGCCAGAGCGCCGATGCCGGACCTTCCGCCCCCGGCGTCTCCTTGATGGGTTTCTCCTCTGTCGCCAAGGCTTCGGAATCTGGTATCGAACAGAGCGTCGTCGCCACCATCACAACGCCTGCTGCTGCGGGCCCCACTGGAGGAAGCACCAGCGGAGGGAGCGCTGGAGGGTCTGGCGAGTCGTGTCCCTCCGCGGGATGCGCCGCCGTCGGGCCAAGCCCGACAGCAGCTCCTCAGATTACCTCTTCTGCCATGGCCGCCTCCCCAACTGGTCAGGGGTGCCCTTCCGCCGGCTGCGACTCTGGCGCCTTTGATTCATCCGGTCCTTACGCGTACACCACCGTCATGCCTTACTCGAGCTATATGGCCGGCGGATATTCGGTGAGCTGGCACATGGCGAGGCTTGTGCCGTAGGTGCTGAAGGTGGACGTTAGGATCTAACTACTCGCTCTGCCCTTGACGTTCGATGATCCTTCCTTGTCTCAGACGCTTGGGCCGCGTAAGCAGAGGACATATCCGATTCGAATTCAGAAGATTGAAAAAGAATATAAAGGTCCTCGAAAGAGGATTTAGGAGTTGGGTTGGGTTGAATTTTGCTTTGTTTTGTTGCGCGTAGTTTTGCTGTAGAAGAAATGACTCACAGAGTAATCTGCAAGCCAAGTTTTGTTCACGTGAACACTAAAAAGCTAATGACTCATAGTAATAGTGAGTATAGGCCTTAATAGGCTAATCTGAAAGGATGCAGACTTAGAACTGGTGCTATTATTGTAAATATATATTAACCAATTTACAACTGTAAATATCTCTTTTTATGGCGGAGCCACCCTTTTTTTAAATCTAGGGTTATTAGATTTTAGGAACACGTGTTCACGTGAACAAAACTTGGCTTGCAGATTACTCTGTGAGTCATTTCTTCTACAGCAAAACTACGCGCAACAAAACAAAGCAAAATTCAACCCAACCCAACTCCTAAATCCTCTTTCGAGGACCTTTATATTCTTTTTCAATCTTCTGAATTCGAATCGGATATGTCCTCTGCTTACGCGGCCCAAGCGTCTGAGAACGCTGGTCCGTCTGGTGTTAGTGCTGCTGCCGCTCGCGGGTTCGATCGATGTGGCCTTTGATGATGGTGGTAATGATCTCTTTCCCGCTGGAATTAAGGTCGCTGAGGATGAGGCTATTCCTGTGGGTGAGATCGTTCGTTCCGGCGAAACCGATCGTGTCGAAAGGTGCAGAGCATGGGCGAGCGACGACGCCATCTCGCCAGAGTGCCGAGGGATGCTATGGGGGTGCGTGCAGTACGAATGAATGGGCAGCCATTCCATCCCTCCGACGACGGGTCGATCAGATCAGCCTCAGTCTCGCTCGGGTGGATGGGACGCTGTTTGAGATGTACGCTCGCAGGCATCGACCACTCGGCCGGGTCGAATGGCTGCTCTTTGAGAAGGACTCTCGTCCTGACCCTCTGTGACTTGTGCGAGCGCGCCTGCCCGACGGACACAAAAAAAAGAAATCCTCCTGTCTTGACGGTATCGATGGCTATGGAGTACAACATGGGCGGAATGCCGCAGCGAGGAATGAGCGAGCGAAAGTTCGAACGGAGAACCTGAAACGGTGTCGCCCGCCGTGTTTAACCCCCCCAGGTTATACCATACCGTTGAAGGAAATCGCCGTGCTCCACATCAGCGAGTGAGGACGGCGAAAAGGGGGCTTAGGTGAGACAGGCCGGAAGAAAAGGCTAGGGCGCCGCCGGGCACCGGTGCGTTTGGCTTGCCTGCGTCGTGTCGCAAACCCACCACGTCCCCAAAGGGTCGGCGGCCAAGGAGTAACAAAAAGAGACGAGGACGGGAGCGAAAAAGATCCCGTGGACCTCTTCCTATGCCGCACGCGCGATCGATGGATCTGACCGACGACGAAATGGCCATGCCGGGCGAAACTGTTGTTCCCTCTTGCCGTTCGCGCACAGACGTCCGGCAGGCAGGCAAAACCGCACGTCGAGGTGCTTGGGCGTCCGTCGGCAGACGTGTTGGGCCACTTGTGCGAAAACTGCCTTGCGAACGGCTGAACATCAGACAAAAGAGCTTATTCCACGCACACGCTCTCTTATGAGCTTCGTGATGGGCTACGATGCGAGAACACGCTGTCAATCCTCACTGCCTGGTCCCGTCTACGTTCCATCGGACGTCGAGAGATACAAAACCAAGTCGTCAGCCAGCCCACCGAACGGCGCGCCTCCGGTCTGCTGGTGGATCGACGGCAGCCCAGAATGATATGGAAGGGATGTGGGACGGGAGGGGTAGATTGATACCATTCATATCTCCGGTAGCACGACCTCCACGACGGCGCTCCTTCCGTCCTTTACCGTCTGCACGGCCGTGCGGAAGGCTTGCTCCAGTTCCTCTGGGCGGTCAATCCGGACGCCCCAACACTTCGTCGGTCCTCCGGCCGCAGCGACGGCCACCTCCGGGTACCTCGCTCTGGTGGCCATGTCGCCAAAGCCGACGTTCATGTCCTCGGCGGAGACGCGCGAGGCGAAGCCTTTGGGGTGCATGGCGAGGGTGTTCAGCTTGGTCGCCCTCCATCCTCCGTTGGAGAGGATGACTTGGAAGATGGGGGCGGAGAGGCGCGAGGACAGGGTGTGCACCGACGTCGGCACGGAAAAGAGGTAGCAACCGTCGCCACAGACGGCAACGACGATCGGCTTTTCCGCCTCCTCGTCCAGCCACAAGCCGTTCTCGATCGCGTAGCTGACCCCAACGGCCGCACCGCCGTTCCAACCCAAGCTGGATGCGCCGCTCGTCAGATATCTCCTTGCGTCCGTGGGCGCCAAATGGTTCATCGTCGGTTTGTAGTTGCTGACCGTCTCAGAAAGGATGAACGCGTTGGACGGCAAGACCTTCTTGAGCGTTGCGAGAGCATGTGGGACACAGACTGTGCCCGGCACTATGGAAGGCGTCTTGGCCTCAGCGATCAGACCAGATTGCCAGGCGGCGTGGACGGCGGCCGCGCGTTGGCGCCGGTCGGCGATGGCAGACGCTTGAGACTCGCTGATCGAGGAGACGAACGACTTGGCCTCAGCGTTGAGCTGCTCGAGGGCCGTGCGTGGACAAGCCTCGTAACGGCGTTCGGCGGCAATGTAGAACAGAGGCATCGCTGCAACGTTGGGTCCGTGACATGAGATGAAGAGCATTAGAAAAGGGCGGCAGAACAACATGGCTGACGAGCCTATGGATCACAATATCTACCTCGCTTAAGAGCGTCCCTGTCGATGTGGATGATCGTCGCTCCCGGCGAGGGCTTGTTATCGGACGCAACCCTGTGGGAGCGGGAAAAACAGATAAAAAAATTGTTTTTGAACGCGGGAAACTTTTGCCTGAGGTATCATTGGCCCCTAAGATTCACCATGGAACGTCGCTTTCGATGACCAAGACGACGTCCGCCTTGGCGAGCAGCTCGTTCTGTTTGTCGCCTTTCCAGAAGCCGCCCACGTACAAGCTGTGATCGAAGGGGAAGTTGCAGCTTGAAGACGGAAGAGCGGAAAGGCCAAAGTCAGGCGACGAGTGTTCGGCCCCGCGCCAGACGTCGAAACTCAACTAACTTGAAAGGTGTGGCATCTGCAACGGGCAGACCGAGAAGGTCGGCGAGCTTGACCAGCTCATCCACCGCCTTTGGGTCTTGGCCCAAATGGCTCGTCACCACGATGGGGTCCTTGGCGTTGGCCAAGAGCTGGACCAACTCGGGTACAGCGCTCGGAAGCAAGGCGGACGGCGAGATGGGCTGCCAGAACTTGATGTCGAGGTAAGGGCTGATGGTGCCCACGTCTGCCTCTTTTTCCCACGGCTCGGCGATTTCTTCGGCCATGACCTCTCGAGAGCCGAAGAGGAACACGGGGCCCCGCGGCTCGCTCATAGCCATCTGGAGGGCGCGTAGCGTGACCTGAGGCACGTTGACGCCCGTGCGGAACTCGTATGTGAATCTTGAGTAGTCGCGGATGATGCCCGGCTGGTTGTGGTTGTCCTGGAGCTGAAAGGGAAAGGCGTGCAAAGAGGGTCGCGCCCGTCAGGAGTAGTGGAAGCACGGACGAACGGACAGGGTGGGATGATCATACCCAGTTGACATACTCGGTCCGGGAGCCTCGAAGCTCGCCCTCTTGGGTCAAGGGAGACAGACCGGCAAAGATAATCGCGGGGATCCGAGAGCGGAAGAGGTTGTGATACGCTCCGCCTGCGTTCTGGAGTCCGCAGCTGTGGCCAGGGGGGAGGAGGAGAGGAGGGGCTGTTCTGAGCTGGGCGCGTGGTGCTCAGGAAATGCGGTGCGGACACGCACTCGACATGAAGGAGTACGCCGGCCATTCTGCCAGTCGCCTGGAAGTAACCGTGCGCGGCGGACACGGCGACAAACTGCGTGGGGGAAACGAAGAACAGGAAAAAAAAACAAGCTTGCTGGGTGAGTTCGGGCCCCTTGGGCCGTAGGGTCCACGAGTCCAGCGCAACTCGGTCGCAAGGTGCCATCGAGGGCACGCTCACTTCATGGGGAACGCCGACGATGTTGGGAAGCTTCCTGCAGCTGGCCTTGGCCTCGGCGACGGCCTCTATGAACGTCACATGGTCCGAGCCAAGGTTTCCGAAGACGACTTGGATGCCCCACCTGGACAAGGTCTCGAGGAAAGCCGTGGAAGCCGTGTACTGCATCCTGGGTCCTGTGAACAGTCTGGTCTGGTCTGGTCTGGTCTGGTCTGGTCTGGTCCGCTCTGTACGTGACCGCGATAGCCAAAGCCGATCCGGGGGCCGTCTGCCTCTTATATGTTTATGGCGGCCGAACAAGGCCAAGCATGTGCCGACGATGGATGGATTTGCCGAAGGGGGCGCACTTGCCGCCGTCCCGTCCTAGCGACCGACCACGCACTTCGGTGGTTGGAGCTCGAGTATACTTACTTATATAACTAGCGGCCAGAGCCGAGTACACGATACACGCTAGGGATCCACATAGGACCTCCTCTCGTGTGGCCGCTGTCGAGACCAAGTCTTATTAGCATCCATCGTGGTGGAACGCACATTCGTCCGTCCGGGAATGTTCCATCGGCGCTGGCTGTGGCTTTAGCTGCGTCACAAATTGTGGAGCCGTGCCATCGGACCGCACGCTAAGGCCGGCGGCGAAACCGGCGGCTTGGCGGCCCGATCGTCCCGTCAGCGCAACACGCCCGGCGGCCCCACGGACGGCGTGTTTCATGTTCACTCGCGACCAGACCGACCACCCGATGGATTCCGACTGTCCCTCCATCCGCCCATTCATCAATCGCCCAGTCAGTCAGTCAGAAAGACAAAGAAAGGGAGGAAGAATCGGGTGGGCTCCGTTCGATGAACCTGCAAAACAACAACAGCAGAAAGCCAGGCAGCCATCCGTTCACGAGGCGAGCGAGCGATGGAGATATATCTGATCCTCCACAAAGGGCGATATAGAAATACCGAGGAGATAGAAAGAGAGGCCTTCTGAGAAGGTACGCAAGAGTCAAGACGAAAAAAAAAAGTATGTATAGAAGGGCAGGGAAGAGAGCGATAGCGGACGGGTCGAGGAAGACGCGACGCGCGCTGTCGAGTGAGTGAGCCGCAGACCCAGGAAAGACAGGATATCGGGATCGGCGGGCGCGCCCACGCCCACGCCAGAGGGAACACGTCGAGCGATAGAGAGAGAGAGGAGAGGGGCCGGGGAAGGGTCGATGAGCCCACGGTGGATTTTCAAAGCGCATATCGGAAGTGCAGGGCGTTCTGCCTGTCCGTGTAGTCCTTGAACCGATACTTGGACCCCGCAGCCGCGTGGCCGTCAGGTCCGACCGAGGCCGGCCCGGTCGCCTGCTTGAGCAAGGCGTCGCGCCGCCTGTTCTCCCAAACGAGGTAAATGCGGAGCAGGATCACGAGAACGACATTGACGATGACGGCAACCACTGCCCATCGACACACGATCGAAACGAACGATCAGCTCGGAACCCATGCATGCATGCATGGATGGATGGCGATGGAAAAAGTAGACCCGGTACGTCGTTCCTACTCACAGTCCATGCCAAGACCGAGCGAGTACCGCTCTCCCGGCTTGACTCGCTCGCCCCAGAACTGCGAGCCGCAGATCAGGCCAGCGGAATCTATGAATGGGGAGCAACGGACGAGGCGTCAGTCAGTCAGTTCGAGCCGGACATGCGGGTTTGGTCCACGGTACCAGCAGCGGGGTAGGCACTTACAGGCGCCGAAGACGAGACCTGCGACGGTGGCCTTCTTGGTGAACCCGGCTGGACGGACGCAAGTAATCAACATCATGACACGTCAGGCCGCACTCGACGACAAGAGATCTTCTTCTCCTTCTCCTTCTCCTTCCACTTTTTTTTTTTTTTTTTTTTTTTTTTTTTTTTTTTTTTTTTTTTTTTTTTTTTTTTTTT